>JAKTVH010000011.1:5357-46304 GCA_030557105.1 Candida frijolesensis | reverse complement strand
ATTTAGGGAAAACTCAAAATTGGAAAACTAAAAAAAAGAAAAAAAAAAAAAAAAAACAACTGGGTACACGGAAAAGAAGGGGGTAGTGTATGGTTGCGTACTGTGGTTGTAGTAATCGAAGTAGTGGTTAATGTAAGTATGAGTATCAGTAGTAGTTGTATTAGTGGTTGTGGTATTGAAAGTTGATGTCGTACTAACAGTAATCCGGTCGAGTGTTGGTAGCTGTTGTAAGTCTAGTTGCAGAAGTGGACGTTTGTTGATGTTGTATCTGGGCAAAATGGGAAGTCAGGGAATTGTCAAAGTAAGGAGAGCAAAAAAAAAAGAAAAACTAAAATAGTACTAAGATTACGTAATTAGTTTGTGCCGGCTTGCATAATTATTATATAATCACTCATTACATTTCACGTCACAATAGACACATATAGTCGTGTATAATTGCGCGGAACACTGCTTTCATTTTCACCATCGCTTGCACTACCGCAGTAAGGAAATTACATGTAACATATACAATCGTCAACAGAATACGCTCTATAACTTATAAATACAATTTATGATACAAAGCAAGTAACTATACTATCTACTACTTGTTCACCATTTCTCCTAATTTGATCAAAGCTTTCTTCAATTCTCCAGGCAAAATTGGTTTAGAAATAAAATCAACCATACCCACTTCCAAACATCTGTCTTTATCATCACCTGCCACGTTCGCCGTTAGCGCCACAATCAATGGGATAAAGTCACCTTTATTTTTGGCATAAAATGATTCTTTTAACTCTTTCGTTGCTGCCAATCCATCTTTTCGAGGCATTTGAATATCCATCAAGATAACATCATATTTTTCGCCATTGTCAAGTAATTCGTTACATCTCTCTAGTACAATTACTCCATCTTTGGCATGGTCTGCTTTATAACCTAGTTTTTCTAAATGTTTTGAACACACTTTGTAATTCAATAAATTGTCTTCTGCTAATAATATTCTTAATGGGTATTGGTCTGATAATTTGACATTCTCTATACTTGAAGTAGAGGGATCTTGATTTGGAGCAGTAGTTGAACTATTGGAAGGGTTTGAGTTAAGCTTCTTCTCAATGATTTTCTTAAGTCTTTCTCTTTGAAATGGACATAATAATGCGTCATATTTTTCATATTCGGAAGGCAATGGAACTCCAAATCTAGTCAATACAATAATTTTACCCACAGGTGGTTCCTGACTGCTGGATTTGACTAACTTTTCAATTAAATTACTGCCAACAAAAATTAAATCGTACTCTTTCATCTCCGCAACATCTTTTAAATCTTTGACCATCTTCACCAGGTTAAATTGGAAATACTCGAGAATATTCCTTAACGACAATGCGGTTAATTCATGCGATGAATAAATCAAACATTTCTTATCAGAAGCTTCAGGGAGAGATGGCGCAGTTGGTGCAATGGTTGCTCGCAAGCCAACGGTAAGGTAAAACGTAGTCCCTGTTCCGACGTCACTTTCAAACCTCAATTTACCTCCCATGATTTCGGCCAATTTTTTAGAAATGGCCAATCCTAATCCAGCTCCACCAAATTCACGTCTTGATGATCCATCAACTTGTGAAAATGCTCCAAAGACTTTGTTTTGTGACTGTTCTGGTATTCCAATACCAGTGTCTTCCACGGAAACTTTGATTTCATATCTTTCATCTGCAATTTTTGCGGCATTACTGGATATGGAGACATGACCACTGGAAGTAAATTTAATGGCATTACCAACCAAATTAATAATAATTTGTCTGAATCTTGTCACATCGCCAACAACCGATTCGATTTCGGGACAGTTATTAAAAAATACCAATTCGATCTCGCTCGTAGTGACAACTTCCCCACCTAATTGGATGGCGCTTTCAATACAATCATTCAACGAAAATGGGGCATTATCCAAGGTAAAAGAACCATGCTCGATTTTGGAAAATGCCAATATACCGTCAATGATATTCAACGTGATCATAGCAGAACTCTTAATTGCTTCAACGTAATCTCTTTGAGTGGATGTCAAATTCGTATCCAATAAAAATATCGAAAATGATAATAGCGAGTTGAATGGAGTTCTAATTTCATGCGACATGTTGGCCAAAAAGCTTGCCTTTTCCGCAGTGGCATCTTCAGCTGCCATCTTGGCTACTTCCATCTGTGACAACAACTTGTTCTTCCCTAATGAAACGGTAGCTTGATAACAGAAAAGCTGCAAAATATCACATTTTCTTTCATCAAATAATGGTTCTTTTCTCTTCTTATTGTTACTGGTTCTAGTGCCACCTTCCAAATAAATCACTCCATAAGTTTCCCATTGATTTCTAAGTGGCATACAAATACATGTACAATCATCATTTGCTTCAAAATACTCATTTTCAAATCTATTGACAAAATCTATTCTGTCGGCATCTTTGTTAACAATTTCTCCAGTGTGCAACACATGAATAAGTAATTGATAGGGACAGATATCAGTTCTGCTGCTTAATGGAACCTTGTCCAACGAATAAACGTGTTGATCGGAACCAACAGTTTCAAGCATTGGTTCTTCGTTCTTAATACTAACAACAACCCCAAATTCAGCCTCAGAAAATTTAATCACTGCTGATAATAATTCTAATAAAATGGTTTTCTCATCAGGAGCTTCTGATATCGCTAAACATTCTCGAATTGCCATGTTCAAATCTACGGCCGGTTCTTCTTCCGCAATTCTAAACTGTGATTTGCCATGGTTTCGATGTTGGTTGTGCCTATGGTTGTACGGATGTTGGGAAGAAGCGTGAGTAATACTTCTATCCAGGCCATTTGATTTTTTTCCATTTGAATTAAACAGCAGTCCTGTATTAATTGTTAACAGTGGTCTTAAAGAGGGTATGGACATTGAATCAGAACCATTACTAACAGGTAATCCCGATGTAGTTGGCCAATTTAGCGGTAATTCCCTGTCTTCTTCAATATATTCCGATAGTTCGGCTTGATAGTACTTAACAAAATCGGTCATGTCTAATCGTTTTAGAACATCCAATCCTTGTTTAGCCATTTTCCCAATTCTACGTCTGTTTTGATTGGAATAAATTAACCACCTGGCACAATCGAAACTCGACCAATAGATATCAGACAATAATCGGTGTTGCTTTGCGACGTCAATCGATTCTTCAAATATATCAAGAATCCTTAAATTATCCGCGTCAGGTTTTCTGATCTCTTCCATTGCTTCAAGAATTAAACATTTTGCTTGAAAGGTAGCTTCATTAGTTTGTGCCCATAATTTGAACCTTTCTTTGTGACGGGCCAAAATTAACAATTTCCACTCTTCTTCCTCTGCTGACAATATTGAATTACTGTAAGTGAGAACTTTGCTGGCCAACACATAGTATCTTTGATGTAAAAGTAAAAGTGGACATTTCTCCAGAAGATCTTCGACTTTGTTGAGAATCAAATCTGCAGCTTCATTATATCTTTTTTCAACCATCATGGCTTGCAAAACAACCACATAATAACAAAACTGTGCTATTGCGTTCTCGTTCGTAAAATCGTAATTCACCATAAAATCATTCAATCGAAGCTGTCCAAATAACAACAGTTCACAATCGTAGATGAAATTATCTCCATATGACAATTTCGATTTGGAACGTAAGTGTGCTCGAGACTTTATCAACATGGATGATTTGTAACCTTTCCCACTGGTGTATAACAAAACGATCTTGGTTATTCCAACCAATAGTTCAACAACTGACGAGCTTGAAAGAGCATCATTCTTTACGGTATCAATTCCCATTTCAACATAATTTACCAATTGCTCAATAGTATCAAAAAAGATCCCACAGGAACAAAGATAAATGTCATATATGGATTGAGCATAAGATAAGGACATCTCTTGTGCTCTGTTGACCAAGGCAATGGCAACTGCACATAATTCTTTAGCCTTGATCATCCCAGAACTTGTATATTGTTCCATGAAATCAGTTGCAAAATCTAACATAAATATTGCACAATAGGGTGAAGAACCATGTGAATGAATTTGACTCATCGCATAAACAACGAGTAGAGTTCGAAGCTCCTTCTTTCGATCCATTCTTAATGGTGGGACGATTTCACATATGATTTGATACATTAACAACGTCCGATTATTCGTACATGTTTTCCCGTTCAAAATATGTCTAATTTCTGGAACCGAAAGCGGAAGTTTTCTCAATAATTTGTCATGCAATACTTTATTCTTCTGCATATTATCAAGCGAAATTGGCACTCCCAAAGTTTGCAAACTTTCAACGGCAATTTTATAAGCTTCTTCAAGTTGTCCTAATTGTATCTTGCATCGAATTAATTGTAAGGAAAAGACCAATCTATCAAATCCGAATTTCTTTTGGGAACTCTCCATAACATCTAAACACTCTTGAAATTCACCAAGATTAAAGTGATTTTGTGCAATAGTCAACACTGATTTTAACTGGGTTTTTGAATCCAAATTATAGACTAACTCTCCAATTACTTCAAAAAACCACTGTGATAACTTCATGTTATACGTTGATAATGCATATCTGCCTGCTTGCACTAAGACTTCAACATATTTTTCGTTTTCTTCAGGCTTCGCAACAGTATAAGAATTTCTAAAATGTACCGCCATTTGAAGATATCCCCCAATATTCAATACCCTTTCCTTTGTGATGGTATTGTAAAATCTTAATCCACATAATCGAGATATTTCTTCGAATTTATTGCCATTAAGCGTCAATTGTTTAATGGTATGGGAACAAAGTGAATCATGGAAAAACCTGTAACTGCACAATGTGGCCAACTCCCAAATATTATCATCTGTTAAATCAAATGGAGTTTTATCGGAACAGATTAAATGAAATGGCACTTTATAATAAGTACTTGTGGGGATAATGATTTTCGCGGCGACGCACATATGCAATAATTGGAATACTTCACCCATGGGTAAACCAGAAGCCACTGTTAAGTCAGAAAGGTGAAAACCCGATCCGTTAGATATGACTGCTGCAATATTAATTATATCTCTCGCTGCTGGGGTAGTGCAAGTATCTAAGAATTTTGACATAAGCTGCGATCGAGTAATTCCAATGATTCCAAGGTTACTTATATCGAGCAAGAAATATCCAAAACTTCCATCCTTAACATATCTCATATCACCCATTATTCTTGCCATTCTTGAAATATAAATTATGAGTATGGCGTTACCACAAGATACATCATACAATTTCCCAAAACTTTCTTCAACATATTGTTGAACTGAATTATCCTGATATGGAACCATAGAACCGGTTGGAGAAAATTTAGATGATGAGGATGAAGTTGGTGAGGAAGATAATGCCGAAGAAGAGCTCAGTTTGGATATTTTCCTTTCATCAATAAACCCAGACGATCCCATAATATACTTAATCCCATCAGGTTTCAGAATTGGCGGTACCGGGAAATGATGAACTTTGATGTTAGATTGTTTAGCATATCTAAAGAAAGATTCCATTCTTTCATGAATATCAAAATCATCAATTTGATCATGATTCAAAGTAAAAGTAGCAACAATTTTCACGGTAACGGAACTTCCATCGTGAATATCACTGTCATGCTCATTGTTATAACCACTTTCGATATTCAAAATATCACAAAACAATATCCAGGATTCTTCTGAACACCATTGCAAGTCATCTATAAAAATGGTCAAACCTTGCATCGCAACAATTTTATAGAATTCTTTCAAGATTTGTCTGAATTTAATTTCCAATCTTGAAGTTTGGTCATCCTTAAATAATATCCCTGGAGTTGAAACGGAATTCTTGTGTTGGTAAATGGAAGTGTACTTTGCACCCAATAATTTTTTAAAATCGGGAATTAAGTAAAATAAAATACTCATATCCAAAGGAATATTTTGCACAATCAATTCCCTCCAAGAATCTTGAATCTCTTGTGAACATTCCAATATTTGTCCAATGATTTTTTGTACTCCATCAACCAAAAATTTGTACATGTAGTTATCAGTAACCGAAATGCTGAATTTGAAACTACAATAAAAATCGTATTTTAAGAATGCCTGGGCTCGAAGATCATTGAGAATTAACGTTTTCCCTATACCGGTATCACCAGATAAAAAGAACAAATTAACACCCAGGCGACAAGAACGGAAACTGTCGAATACTTGGGTATAAAAGCATTCTCTACCAACGAATGCCACTCCGACGTTTATAACTGGAGCATGGCCTACTTTCTCTGGATGGGATAAGGTTTCTTTGACAAGATATTTCAGATATTCGGTTGATTTTGACCAATGGTTCCACACTGATTCTCCTAATAATTTAATTTTATCGATATAACTATTCTTTACGGATATTAAATCCTTTAATAATGAATAAGCATCAGTGTACCTCTCAGCAGGATTCTTTTCCAATAATTTCATAATTATGGAACTTAGTTTTTCAGATATCCAACCTGAGGCAAGCAGATAAGGAGATATTGGCTTTTGAAAAATGTGCATTCTAATCATGGTTTGGGGATTATTACTTTTGAACGGTAATGTACCAAGTAAAATTTCGTACAAGATAACTCCAAGTGAATAAAAATCGGAACGGTAATCAACAAACCTATTCACTATCCCTGAGACTTCGGGAGCCATATACGGAATCAAATCAGGAATTTGGTTGAGGTGGCGTTGTCGATACCCATAAACGCAATTTTCCAGATAACTGAATGCGAATCCCCATCCCGTGATTTTAATATCATTACTATCAATTGATGATTTGATCAAAGTCGAACTGGTTAATCCATTATGCACGAACCCTAATTCGTGAACTAGACCTAAAGTCTCCACGACCTTTATCATATCCGATAGAATTTCAATGACTTTCAATGAGGATTTAGGATTGTTACATACAAACTTGGAAAGTTTCCGAAACAACAGGTCGTTGGCACTAGAATTTCCTGGATGTAAAAATTCTCCCGTCTCAGTAGTTGGAGTCGCCACTGAACTGCCACTGCCTATGGATTTTCTTCTTGAACCACCTGATGAAAATGATCCTTGTCTATGGGCCAGTTGATCCATTATTGGGGTATCGATACTGATCTCTTTAAATGTTCTGTACTCGTTGTCTTTGTATACCAAGGCAAATCTTTTCTGAGTGATAAATTCGGATGGATCTTTCAATTGATGGTCATCGTCGACTGCAGTAAAACTTAATATTTCATGCGGGTATAACACACCTTCAATATCCACAGGTAAAGTAGATGCAGCGTTCGCGAGTGCTTTATCAAATATTGGAACATCCTGTTCAGGGGTGTATTTGTTTACCAAAGATTCATTTGACCAAATTCGATGTCTAGTGACTGTCTTTTGGCCAGAAAGAAGGTACCACTCATTTAAAAATCTCGAGATCGAGATGTTCTTATTGATGTTTGGTGATAAACTGATCAATACATAAGTATTGATGTCAAGTCCTCCTCGCTCTGAACATACCACTTTGCATAAATTCAAGTCTTGTTGATTTGATTTTTTCACCCCATTGTACATTAAATTTGTTTGCGAGGTAGTGGATATAGTGGTACTAACACCAACATTTCCAGTCCCACTCCCGGTGCCACCCAAAGTGCCTGTACCGGCACCAGTGACCGCACTACTAGCACCAAATCGTTTTAATAAGGTAAATCCCGGAATCGAATCTGGCATGAGGTTAGCGGAATCCTTACCCAAATCACCACTAGGCAGAAGATTCTTTGGTGAGATATTGCTATTAAGATTTTGACTTAAATATTCCAAATGACTTCTCATGTAGTTGATATTGTTTAAATAGGATGAATTTCCTAACGCCACATTTTCACTCGTGTCCAGCGAAACGGATGCCGACGTGGAAGTTTCATCGACTGACTTATTTGAAGTTATCGATAATCTTCCTTCCATTAAATTAGCCATACTCTGATGGATATTGATTGACAGTTCCAGATTCTCGTCATATGCCCTGGTCGTGATGGTATGTTCAAACGAATATTCATTTAAGCGGATATCGTCGATAGGTGTACTTTCATCCAATTCGCGGATTAATGCGGCAGGTGGAGTGGCAGGTTCAAGACTTAATGCCGAAGGTGGTTGTGATGAATCTGTACTGGCAACAGATTTGGGAATGGTAAGCTTTGTTGGTCTTGGAGCAATAGATCTCTTTGATCTTGATGGGGAAAATGAAAATCCGGATTTGACAACATCGGTGGGGGTTTTTGACATATTTGTGAACAAACCATCATCCTTTCGCTTGACTTCATTGGTATCCATAGTCATTGGAGATTGTGGTCTCTCGTAATTCAGATAACTCATTCTTTGTTTGGAGGTTGCTGCTAATAGGAAGTGTCTTGCAAGATCGTAAATGGACTATCTATGATGGCAACCACTACTATTACAGAATATGGAACAAAAGTGCAAGAGAGCGAAGCACAATAAAGTCGAATGAAGGCAGGTAGAAAGATCTTTCCGTTTGGGCTGAGCTACACTTGCTTTTGGTTGGAGATATAAGGGTATATAGATATATATAAAAAAAGGAAGAAAAAAAAAATTAGATTTGACTTTGGGTTTAGTTATCATGAGCAAAAAAAGAGTTTAGAGCAGCAAGACAAGTGGATATTAGCGATGGTGCATATAAAAATTTTGCATTTGAAAGAAGAGATGGTACTTGCCTTGCACTAGGTATCCTAGTTCGGTTAATACTGAAGAATGATGGTGACGGTAATAGTGACGGTAATGATGAAGATGATGACGATGAGGATGACGATAATGAAAATTGCACAGGGCTAGTTGCAACAATTTGAAGTGGTAATGGCGGCAATAACGAGCACTCGGAAAAAAAGGGACGCTTTTGTGCTACCAATCGATCGCAATTATAATATTAATTGTTCCTTGAACTCAACCTAATCAACTGTTGCTACTACTACAAGAACCCGCCTTTGAACACAGTACTTAGTGCATCGCTCCACTACCTTTTGATTTTCACTTGTAACTGTATTTGTGTCTCAAGATATTTACCATTCTCATAGTTTATGGAAATTCATTTGAAAAATCAGATCTATTCTCCTCGTTTCCGTTCTCATCCCAATTACAAATTTTTATTAATTTCCTACCTTTTTTTTTTTCTTTGCTTATTGATGAGTTACATATTTGTATTGCCTACAATAAATACGACATACATGACACACATATATGTATATATATATGTATACGATTACTAGAGTGTGTTACTAACCCTGAAAACACGTTAGAGCTGGTAGATGTGTCACAAATGAACTGTCAGTTTTTCGTTCCGTATTAAGATTGCTACGGCTTTGTACTTTTACTTTCTCCTCAGAGTATATATCCAGCCTTTGTTCAAAATAGAATTCACTCAGGCGTGTCTCTTGTTTGTTACATTCTACGATTGCTCTGGCTCCTGTTCTGGTCTTTGGTCTTTCATTTGGCTTTTGTGTACAGGGTTTCTTTTCTTTCTGTATAATAAACTTCTGAGCAGTATATACACGGACCGTAAAGCTTTATTTCCGTGTGAAAGCATATTATTTACGACCGTACCCATTAAATCAACCGTATGAATCTTCTTTCGTGATTCAACTGCATTTGCACCTTTGTACAAATATAATAGGACTTTAAAAAAATGTGCAAGATAAGATACTGATAATCTTTTTGTACAACGTTTGAATCAAAATGGATCGAATATAAAACTAAACGAGTCTAAGAATTCAGCCGTTTATCAAAACCAATTAGAGATTTTTCGTTTGCGCAATACTACATTCTGGCAACAAACATCAACTGTTATCTATAATTATTCAATTAAACATTTATTTGCTATTAATAGGAATTCTAATATTAGTCACGTGTTATGGTACACGTGGGATGTTGAACCATGTACACAGACACCCCTAGTATCGTAAAATAAAAAACATCTAGAGAAATGTAGGTATACATGTAGATTTATGTGTATGTGATTGTTCGTGACAACTTCTAGGACGAAGGGATCACTATAGTCATTTCTATTAAATAGAACAACTGTAAGCTTCACCACCCGCCGTTATCTTTCGGACATAGTTTAATCTTTTTTGGATTTCTTTCCTTTTTTATAAGTATTATAATAAAATCCAATGAACAATACCAAATAACTCAGTAAAATGGAACAACCAACAACAGCTGCGGTTTCAGTACCATAACAATCTCTTAATAATCTAAAGTATTTGTAAGCATAGTAGGTAGTAGTAGCATAGAACACGACGTACAAGTCAATAACAAATTGAATAATTTGGAATCTAGTGACCCATTCTTTCCACCAAACTCTAATTCCTCTAGCAGCCAAGAAATAGTACCAGTACATGACGACGTGGACCCCCAAGTTCAAGGTGATAGGAACCCATTGGACACTAGTGTACCCGACCAATTGAGTGTAACATAACAAAGCAGTAGCACCATGGTGATAAGTGTGTAAGAAGGTTAATTTCTTTTGTCTGAGAACCAAGAAAACAGTATCGATTAATTCAATGAATTTGGTGATATAATTCAAGTAATACAACACGACTAATTTGGAAGTGTAAGCTTGAGGAGCACAAACGGAATAATGAGCACCGCCAAATTTAAAAATTGGAATAATTTGTTCCAAAATCAAAACTAACAAAGATAATGACAAAGTGGTTAAGAATAAATTATGAACTTGGAATAATCCATTTAATTTAATCACTGGCAACTTGAATGTTTGAATGACCGCTCTACCACCGAAGATCACAGTATAGTAAATGGCAATGATAGCAAGTGCTTCTGGGAAGGTTGATAATGGGGTTTCACCATTGACGAACTGGAAATCATCCGGAATGAAACGGTTGTTGGAGATTTTAGAAGCAACGTAGTTGAAGATTGGCCATAATTGAATACCAAATGGTGTTTCCCAAGTAGGAATCGGCAATGACATGATTGGAAGTATTAAGTGAGAAAGAATGGGAGTTCGGATGAAAAGAGCTGGCAGTGGTAGAATAACAAGAGGAATGTGTTGTAATGAAAATTCGAATTTTTTTTTTTTTTTATCCGTCGACGGTACAACAGACTTGACACAGGAAGAGAGCGAGAAAAAACAAGCAACACAACACAGACACAAGAAAAAAAAAAAATTTTTTTTTCTCATTATTGATGGACATAAGTTTTGCGTCCGAAAGACGCGACATTACACTCTTAAGAATTGCCCTGGTAGTAAACAATTTTGTCATCATGCGATTTAGGTTAAACGCAAATAAAAAGGTTTGTTTTTCTATTATACATACGCTCATGCTCTTACCCCATTGTTTCCACATTCCCCTATTCTGCTAATTCTCTTTATTTTGCTTGTTTGTTTTTATGCCGAATAGCTGCCAAGAACTCGTTTTCATTTGCCCAAGTGGGGATCGGTAAAACGAGCGGATTGTTTCAATTCATTCCCCGATACACAACTGCTATATCTTATCTCGCAGGAACGTGAACACCAAAACGAAGTGAAGCACTAACAGTCAAACCATGAGTCGCACTATGGATTGGTGTACAACAGAGTGTAAGAGTCACAAATGAGAGAATAAAGCAAACGGGTTGGGAAACCAAATACACATTTCGTATAAATATGGCTTTTGTCAAGTTGCGAAAATAATATCATCTACAAGCAGAAATATACCATTGGTAGATGCTGAAATGATCAAACATTTACTTTCGACAATGTATAACGATAGCTCTATCTACAAATATCTGGCATATCCAAGAACCGGTGAAAGAAGTACAACTCAAGAATTTCTAAATACAACCGATCAACATTCCATTTCTTGCACCCAAAGATCACAAAAAGAAAAAGTTCCCATAACTTCCGAAATGGACTGGAATCAATTGTGATATCCCAGACGACGAATACGTTGAGGGATCACATAATCATGATGAAAATCTCCTGTTTCTACCAACTTCAAGCAGTCCATCTACTTGTACATACTATATCAATCCGAATCACTTCCGTCTTGGTCTTTTTCTGTTTGGTAATCATTTTTACACTCCACAACTCCGATTCCTTTGTTAATACCGAGGGACAATTTTCACATGCACACAGACGCGCCCATACACACACATTCCACTTTCTCTTTCTGTATTGGTAGCATTTTTTCATGCCGCATTGAAATACCCGCACATAGATCCGATTCAAGCCCAAACACAGCAGATCCAGATCCAGATCCAGATCTACACTTAGGTTCATAAAACGAAACATTAAGATATACATTTATAATTATTATTGTAAGCATGGTATATAGTATAGTTTAGCAGAATTACTTTAAGAAATCTATAGATATTATAATGTCGTACCCTTTTTCTTCACAAGCAAACATAGCAGCATGTTCATTGGAGTGCAAGAATCGGATATTTTCCCCCACCAACGACCTTAACAAATTCGTCGTATGAAGATCTCTAATTTCAATAAAATTTTCGTCAAAGCTAAGTAAATATGGGAAAAAGATTGCCACATTTTGCGGATTCCCTTCCCAAAAGATTCCCCAATCATGATTGGTTCTCCATCCATTCCTGTTGATCAAAAAGACAAACTCGGAATAACACAATAAGAAATCGCGCCCGAGTCGATGAATCGCTAACGGAGTCACTGATTCTCTCTGTGTGGCGAAATCCAACGATGGGTCAGCTTCGTCCAAGATTGACTCTTTGGTGCCTGATTGTGCCGATAAGATTTCAAATCCTTTGGTACATCCAATGCACAATTTGGTTTTTAAGAATGAGATCGAGATTGGATCGGAATTAAATTGAACTTCTTGAATTTCAAACTTTTTGTTTTTATTTTGTTTGGTTTTATCAAATGGATTGTTCGGTTCAAAGATACAGATTGAATGTTGATTTCCTGTTCTTGCTCCAATCACTAATAATTTCCCGTCACATACACCAACTTTGAAAAATGATATATGATTGACTAATAATTTGCCCGATTTGGTATTTTTAACATGATCTAAGGAATCAGTACATGATAAGTCATATTCATATAACGATTTGTCAGTTAACACTAACAATTTGGAATATTCAACAATAACTTCAACTTGAGTGACATAAGGCTTGGAAATAACCATAGTTGGATCACTACAAATTTTTTCATTGGATGTAGCACTAATTGACCTTACCGTACTAACCCAAACCCCTGAATCGGAACCATACAACAATTTCTTTCCACCATAACATGGCACTGCACAGTTGATCCTATTATTGCCAGTAAATTTCCTAGTTTCAAATTTGCTCAATGAAAAAATATCATTCGTTTCAATTAATTTCTTTTGTTGAGCTGAGATTTGCAGCAATACTTGATTTTGTATAGTTAAATCTTCAGCAAATAATGAAGTATGAACTTGGTTATTTCCCAATCCAAAGAAATTAATTTGGAATTTTGCATTGGATGACGAATTCAACGTGTTTCCAATATAATTATTACTTTCTGGTTTAGTTGGCTTGATACTTGTATCCGAAACTAATGACATGCTGTTCCTGTATGGCATAACAGTTCTGCTAGTTGGAACTTCTAATCCACTATTAACAAACAATAATGGTAAATACATTGGTTTTTCAAACACTTTGTGTTGTTCCCGTTTGTTTTGCACCTTATGTTTTACTAACAACAATGCATGCTCAAACAAATACAAATCAATTTTTTCATTATCTCGTTTTCTATTCAACGTGACTTGATAGATTATTCGATTGTTGTACGATAGTTTAAAATTGAATCGATTTTCCAATGTTTGTTTACCCAACAATCTGTGCAAAACCATAACTTTGTGTCGATCGGTACATTCCCCAGTTTGAATATTAATTTTAACTAATAATTTTTCAATTTCTTCTTTGGCCTTAGTTAAATATTTGTAATCCGGAGATTCTGGTTTTGTATGTTTTAAAATTCCACTAATCAACAATTGATATCTAGCAGGTCTTTGCACCCCTTTAATCAAAAACGAGGATAAATCCTGTCTTCTACTCTCAGGTTTTTTCTCAATTGCATCCAAGAATCTGGCATATTTCATATTCACTTGTTGTTGTCTTTCATGTTCAAAAGTTGCAAACACTTTGTTTCCTGAATATGTCACAAATGGATCAAACTCACCCACATAGTCTAAAAACACATCACCAATAGTTTCAACAACGGGTTTTTGTTGCTGTTGTCTTCTAGTTAATGCATCGCTTAATCTTTTGGCCAATCTTAATAAATCAGGCACACCTCCGAATACAGTTTGGATAAAAGTTTCTCGTTGGTATTCTGGAATGATATTATTAGCTGGATTTCTTAATGGAATAATATAAAAGTCAGTCATAAATTCCAAATCTTTAACGTAATCCCTTTCCGTGTAAACAAATTCATAAATCAATTCTTGCCTAGTCTTTTCATGTTTATCTAATTTATCCAATACTGATTGTGGTACCGTCTTATGCCACAACGTCTCATTTTCTTCTTGATCATGCAATGATAATCTTGATACAGCACGTTGTAAGCCACCTTGAGGCTTCAAATTCAATCTAGCTTGCTGTTCTAACCTTCTTGGACATGCGATACTATAACAAAGACGGTTCCTACTACACGTAGGTGAATAACACTCTGTTAAAATAGTAAAGACCCCGTTTACTCCAGTTTGCTGACTGGCAGTTAATTCTCTTCCAATTACAGTTGCAGGAGCCCCATTGACAGATGGAACAACCGTACCAGCAGTAGCATTGCTGGCAATCTTATTCAATGACCCATTACTTTGCGAATTATAATGTTCCAAATTTGGTTTATCAACATGCGAAGGTAATTGTTCTTGTAAAATATGATCATTCAATGAGTCCTGTAATTGAGTAGTATCAACGTATGAACCATGTTTTGACGTAAGGGCACTATTATTCCCATTGCTATTAGTTCCCCCATTACCATCATCTTGGAAGAAATCCACATCATTGTAGACATGATTGAAAGCGTAAACTTCATGAACCGAATCCCTTAACCTATGATTATAGGTCACATCATGAAAGAACTTTTGCGCATCTAGTGATCTTCCCAACAACAAAGCAAGATTACGATCATTAGTGCGAATAATGCGACATAATATATCCACTGCCATCTTCCCAGTAAAAGTATCATGATATTCTAGACCATCTTTGGTGTTTATAGTTAAAATAATGGCTTCTTTGAATAACTTAGCAACTGCTGATAAAATTGCTGGATACACTGAGGGTTTAGGATGATGTTGATGTTGATGAGAAGAAGGGATATTAGTTTGTGATCCATACGTTTTCAAGGTCCCACTACTCTGATGACGATCCAACTTACTCATGTTTACTGATGAAGTGGAAGCAAATTTTTTAGTTGACAATGAGGATAATTTGCCCAAAGAAGTAAATGAGCGTGACTTTGAACTTAGTGAAAACGTATGATGGAGAGAACTGCTTGAACCACTGCGATTACTAGATTCTCTAGTTGGCAGATCGAAATTTTGATGTTGTTGGTACTGTTGCTGATTTTGTTGCTGTTGGTATTTTAATGAACCTGCAGTTAAAGACTTGGTCCTTGACTCAACAGGTACAGGAGTTGGGAAAGATTGTTGGTGAGTTGGAGTGGAAACAATTCTTCTAGCATCCGGACTATTGTACACTTGATCTGTTTGAATTGGTGGCAAATTACTGGAAGGTGCTTTACGAAGTGGACGACGATGCTGAGGATACTGCTGATGCTGTTGAAGTTGAGGTTGCGATGTCAGATGGTCTAAAGGAGGCATTTGTGGAAGACCATTGAAACCATTATTGACTGGGTAAGGTGGTTGTTGGCGTTGTTGGTTGGGAGGCTGTTGTTGTTGCTGTGGATGTGGAAAGTTACTATCATAAGACAAAGATGAGGCTGATTTATTCTGTTGCAGGAAATTACTTTGGTTTACACCAGATACATCATTTTGTCTTTGAGCAACATATGGCTGTTGAAGTGAATTTTGAGGGGATGTGGTTACCGCAAATTGACTAAATGCTCTTTTAGGTGACATCGGATATTGTTGCAGCGGTTGATATTGTTGATGTTGATGTTGATGTTGTTGTTGTTGTTGCTGTTGTGGCGAATGAATATGGTAATCTGAATCTGATTTAGTGATACCTTGGAAATGAATTGGATTTGCAAGTCGTGGCGACCCTGGGTCCATCGTCTTTTGAGGGTTCACTGGGTTTGTGGGATAACTAGTGAAAGATTGTGATCGTGGTTGTTGACTAGCGTAGGCTTGTTGTTGTTGCTGGTGGTGGTGTGGGTAAGGTCTTGGTTGGCCTGGAAAAGAATATTGTTGTGGATTGTTGTTGTGTTGCTGGTGGTGCTGGGGGTGGGGGTGAGGATGTTGATGTTGCTGTTGCTGTTGCTGTTGTTGGTTAGAGAATTGGCCATTGGGTTGTGGTGGTAGTTGTTGACCCGTGAACGGTTGATTCATCGAGTGGGGGTTCATATTTACTGCCTGTTGCTGCATCGTGTGAGGATAGTTATTGCCATTGGTAGGACTGTTGATATTTCCATGGGGAATATTAGTGGATGACGACATGATAACAAGTAGTTAGCTGACTATTTGTGTGTGAAATAAAAGTGGCGAATAATGTGATATACTATGGAATGGTCTGGTTTGACGTTATAGAACCACTTGTCACCGTAGTAAAGACAGAATATATACAACGGTGTAAGTGATAATTAAAAAAAAAAAAAGAAGAAAAATGTTTCTGTAAAAATTTCCTTCTTTTTCTGTTTTTCTTTTTTCTAATTTGGCGTCTGTCTTTTCTGTGTTTATGATGGTCTAAGTAGATGTCAAGATAATGATAGTGGTGGTGGTGGTACTACTAAGCAGTAGAGGCAATAAGAGCGGTAGTAGCAGTAGATTGTAAAGTTTTGTATTGTGTTGTGATTTGTTCTTTTTTTTGCTTTTTTAAAAAATTGAACAATTTTTTTTTTTTTTTCCTTCAGAGAATTTTAGTAATTTTACAACCAACCTACAACCGACCTTCTACAAATTACCACCAACCAGCTACCAACTACCAGCACAACTATATACGTTCTTATACCTTTACTTCTATTTCTGCTTCTTCTAAATACCTCTTACTATTATTATCCTTCTACGTCCATCCATCTGTCTACTCAACTATCTAATTCTTTTTTTTTGACAGGCTTCCAAAGTAGCCTAACCGCCTGTCCCTTTCAATTATACTTACTCCGCCAAGAATGCTCTCCCCCTCTCTGTGTGACCACACGAGACAAAAACGAGGCGAGGCGACGTGAATGTAAGAAAAGTGATTTGTGGCCATTCCATTAGAATCTAACAGAGCTGATGTGGTTGACTTTCTATAACTTGCTGCTTGATACTTCCAGCAGGATCGTAGTGTATGATTGAACAGTGTAGTATAGTATGGTATAGCCTTGTTGAAATCTCGGAATTAATAAAGTGCTAAAAATAACATACCAAATAAAAAACAAAGGAACTGCAAAATTTCTTAACAAAGAAAGGAAAAGCGAGACAAATGGAAACAAAACAAGACGAAGAAGTAAGGTTGTTGGATTATCCATCAAATAATGTAGAAAAAATGAAATATACTTAAACTTATACTTATACTTTCCTAAGATATGTAAAGTGTAAATGAATTTTCATCAACGTCATCCACTGTGTAATCATAAAACTAGTTGGATGGGGTGGACTTACGGGTGGTGATAAAGAGGTGGTGCGTCCGAAATTTAGGCGAAAGGAGCTAAGGCGTCATACACTACAAAAGAATTTTTTACTTGTTTTTGTTTAGTTGAGGCTTTTATTTTTGAACAAGCTAACGTACTCTCATTCAACATAGCCTGTTGTTGTGTTTATATATATATGTGTGTGTAGCCAGAAAGAGTGTGTTTGTTAATGTCTAATGGTCACATGACATCTGTTGAAATGGCTTAGCTTAACTTTTGCGTAATTGAACCAAAAACCCTCATTTTTGACGAATTAGCTATAGAAGTAATAATCCCACCATAAACTCATCAAAGTTTTTGGTTGGTTAAATATTTGACCAGGATTTCATACACTTCAACGCTATTTAACCCTCTACCTCAATTGCACGAGTATGTCATGACTTAAACTAATAGTTAACTGATGAATCCCTTTTTGATCTGTGACAGACAAGATTGATCACAGGTCGTGTATATTGAAACAATAATTTCTTTGTTTGAGCCTTTTCTTTTTTTTCCGGCTGATTTTCGGTTTGATTTCCTTTTACTCCGAAGTAAATCTTGAATAACTGCTACTTCTATTACTAATAGCAATACCAACAACCTTCTTCCTTTTCCTTCCCCCCTTTTTTTTTTTGGTAAATATAAGTCCCAAAAGCCAACTAGTTCTTCATTTCCCCTATTGGCTATTTGAATTATCAGTTAATATTTGCTTTAACGATGCCCTCAATAAATCCACACAGTGAAGCATCCACAGTTTCTTCGTCCATCAGCTTGGTCAAAACTATAATTGGTGCTGGACTTCTTTCTATGCCATTAGCTTATTCAACAGATGGTATAATATTTGGTACATTTATCATATTACTTGCCGCTATAACTTCAGGTTATGGATTATTTTTGCAATGTTATGTTAGTAAATATGTGCCTGCTCGACATGCCACGTTTTTCAACTTGTGTTCCATTACATATCCTCATTTATCAGTTGTATTTGATTTCGCTATTGCGATACAATGTTTTGGTTGTGCCATTTCCTATCTCGTTTTGATTCGTGATTTAATGCCAACAATCATCCCATCCGTTCCCTTTATCGACGAAGCTCATTATAAAACGTTTTGGTTGTTGGTATCGACAATATTAACAGTTCCATTATCATTCTTGAAAAATTTGGATTCATTAAAATATACTTCTGTTTTGGCTCTAGGTGCTATTTTTTATTTGGCAGTATTGGTGGTGAGTCATTATCTTGTAGGTGATATCAAGCGACAAGGGACTGTTACATTATTTCCCACAAGTGCCACCGGGGTTTTTGGTACATTTTCAATTATTGTGTTTGCATTCACAGGTCATCAGAATATGTTTTCTATCATCAATGAGGCAAGAGATAAATCCTTAACTAGTCTTGTTAAATTGGTCAATTTTGCAATTTTGTTATCAAGTTTGTTGTTTATTGTTGTTGGTTTATCAGGATATTTGACCTTTGGTCAAGACGTTGATGGGAATGTTATTTTGCTGTATCCTAACGGTGTAACTACTACGATTGGTAGATTCTGTATCGTGTTCATGGTTACTTTTTCATTTCCTTTAATGATTCACCCTGCAAGATTATCAGTTAACAATATCTACCACTGGACTAAAACCAATTTGTTTCTTCAACCAGAAGAATTTGACGAAGATGATGATGAAGAAGAAGAAAGTGGAAGTTCTGCACAAGTGAATGAGAATACAGGTTTATTGCAAAACCAACATGATTCAACTAGAATCGACCAACACCAACATGCGCAAGATACAGAAGAACAAGGGAAAACACAATCAATACATCATTTTGTCCCATTTTCTAATGAAAACTTCATACTCATAACCACCGTGTTGTTGATTGTTGGTTATATTTTGGCAATTAACCTTAAGTCTTTCGCATTGGTATTGGCAGTAGTTGGAGCCACTGGCTCAACTGCTATTTCGTTTATCTTGCCTGGATTGTTTGGATATAAATTGATTGGATCTGAACTGGATGATCCAAGTATTTTGGAAATCATCTTGAAGAATATATCATTGGGTTTGAGCATATGGGGTGTTGTGGTTATGTTCGTTTGCTTGTATAGTAGTTTGGCCTTATAGGTAGAAACGTGACGAGACAATGTGAGACATTTAGAAGACATTTGAAAGACACATAACTTTGTAGATAGTTATAATACAGGATAGTTTAAGTTTATAGCGTGTTTTATGTAAAAACGTACACGACACGACTTGGTAGGGCACGATGCCAGATGGTGCGAAAGAAAGGGGGGTAAGAGTTTCACAATCTATTACAGTGACTTTAATGAATGGTCATTGCGCAGTTGAACAATTCAATTCTACACACTCACACTCTCATTCACACATACCCACAAGGTTCTATAATTTCCACAACATGTCTTGTGAAGACGAACATTATCACTCCCACTCCCACTCCCGTAATCACAATCACAATCATGATGACCACGATCACATCGCTCCAATTCCTACGTCGTCGTCACAGTCATTAAATTCAAAAATTGACACCACCAAAGTTACTGCATTAAACCTAGCCAACCCTTCCGATCAACTTGGAAAATTATTCAAAGACTCAAATACCAAATATCAAATCAAACCGGTGATCAAGTCTGATTGTGATGAACAATTGATTATCAATATCCCATTTCTCAATGGAAGTGTGAAGCTATATTCAATCATATTACGAACCAATGGAGACATTTACTGTCCTAAAGTGATTAAACTTTTTAAGAACGACAAGACTATTGATTTTGATAATATCGATGAAAAGAAAGCGGTACAAGTAATAAATCATCCACAAATTGGAGTAGGCAACTACCAAGATGATGAAGATAACATGCCAGAAGCTTTGCAATCAGATGATGAATTTGTGGAGCATTATTTATCAAGACATAAGTTTACTGGGGTACAAACCTTAACGGTATTCATTGAAAGTATCCACCCAGCAGATGGTGGTGATAGTGAAGAAGAAAGTCATTTGCATTCAATTGAGTTAAGAGGTGAGTTTACCGAATTGAATAAGGATCCAATTATTACCTTGTATGAACTGGCTGCCAATCCTGCTGACCATAAGAATTTAACCATTACAGAACTGCAAGAAAATTTCGCTCAATAGTAAGTGTAGATGTATATATAGAAAAGAGCAATAAAGGATAATCAAATAAATTGTGTCAATTGATGAGGTAAGTGAATAAAAAAACATAGCCGGATGTAGCAGTAGTAGTGGTGGTAGTGGGCTGCTGATTATATTGTGGTAACTGTGGTGGTAGTGGTGTGAGTGAGTGAGTGAACGTGACTGTGACTGTGACTGTGACTGTGACAGTTACTGTGGACAATGGTGCATTGTAACCCGAACGAGGACGACTGGTGATTCTTTCTTTTTTTTTTTTCTTTCTTCCGTGCAGCCAACACTCCCGGCGAACGACGTTATAAATATTCATCCAATTGTCTTCCAAAAGAAAAAAAAAAAACTTGAACAGTTTTTATAAAATTCCTTTTTCTTGAGTAAATCAATTGTATCAATTACATCACGCACATCAAGCAATGCCAAAGTTAGTTTTAGTTAGACACGGTCAATCCGAATGGAACGAAAAAAATTTGTTCACTGGTTGGGTTGACGTCAGATTATCTGCCACTGGTGAAAAAGAAGCCAAAAGAGCTGGTGAATTAATCAAAGAAGCCGGTATTGAAGTTGATGTTTTGCACACTTCCAAATTATCCAGAGCCATCCAAACCGCCAACATTGCCTTGTCTGCTGCTGATCAATTGTACGTTCCAGTTAAGAGATCATGGAGATTGAACGAAAGACACTACGGTGCTTTGCAAGGTAAAGACAAAGCTCAAACTTTGGAAGCTTATGGTAAAGAGAAATTCCAAATTTACAGAAGATCTTTCGATGTCCCACCTCCACCAATTGATCCAAAGGGTGAATTCTCCCAAGTTGGTGACAGAAGATACAACGATGTTGACCCTGCCGTTATTCCATTGACTGAATCATTGGCTTTGGTTATTGACAGATTATTACCATACTGGCAAGACGAAGTCGCTGGTGACTTGTTGGCTGGTAAGACCGTCTTGATTGCCGCTCATGGTAACTCCTTGAGAGGTTTGGTCAAACACTTGGACAACATCTCCGATGAAGATATTGCTGGTTTAAACATCCCAACTGGTATCCCATTGGTTTATGAATTGGACGAAAACTTGAAACCAACCAAGAAAGCTTACTACTTGGACCCAGAAGCTGCTGAAGCTGGTGCTGCTGCCGTTGCTGCCCAAGGTCAAAAGAAATAAGCAACTTGACCTAAGTAATTATAAATAGAAAGTATGTTTAAAGAACGATAACAAGTCACAATTGATTTTTGATTTACATTATGTGAACAATTGATAATTGTAGCAAGTAGAAATGGCACACCCCCTTATTTCTGGACCTTTACTTAATTCACAACTAATTTCAAAAAAAAAAAAACCATGGCAGACAAGGTACCAAAACTGAGAGTGTTTGAGCGTGCCGAAAAAAAAAAAAAAATCCATCCAAGGAAAACATCTTCAGCCCATTGCACAATCCCAACCAATTGAACAAACAATCAACAATTTAATCAAGCCATCGATTCAATTCCAATCAAACAAAGATTCAAAAATAGATATTTAGGCTTCATCGATTTTTTTTGATTCTTTTGTACATTCATAATGTTTGGAAATACCAATAACAATAACAATAACAATAACCAATCCGGCAGTCCATTTGGTGGATTTGGAAATACGAATAGCAATACTAATACTGGTCAACCATCAAGTGGGTTTTCATTTGGTGCCACTTCTGGTTCTACACCATCAGGTACTGGTGCTTTTGGAAGTTCAACTACAGGCAATGCCTTTGGAAGTAGTGCTGCCAATCCAACCACTTCTGCATTCGGAACCCAACAACCATCTACCACCTCTGCATTCGGAGCCCAAAAACCAGCAACTACCACTCCAGCTTTTGGAAGTCAACAACCAGCAACTGCTACCCCTGTGTTTGGATCATCTAAACCTGCTTCTCCATTTGGAAATCAGTCAACTTCAAATGCACCATCTGCATTCGGTGCACCATCAGCTACTGCTGCTGTTCCATCATCAACAGGTGGATTATTTGGATCTCAAACTACCCCAACTGCTACTACTACAACTACAGGGAAGGCTCCTGCCTTTGGTGGATTCGGACAAAAGAAAGATGATACTTCAGCTACTACTGCTCCTACTGGATTATTTGGTGCAAAACCATCAACAAGCACCAATGCATCTTCAGGGGCATTTTCTTTAGGCGCTCCTGCAATGAACAGTACTACTGCTTCTAAGCCATTGTTTGGTTCTGCTGCCCCCACTACCACTACCACTACCAATACCAATGCTCCTGCTCCTGCTCCTACTCTTGCTCCTACTCCCGTTATCGCTGCTCCTGCTCCTGCTGCTGCTGCTCCGTCTGGTGGTTTATTTGGTGCTTCTAAAGGTAACTCTCCAGCCCCATCTGGTGGCTTATTTGGTGCTTCTAAAGACAGTTCTCCTGCTCCTACTGCTGGATTGTTTGGTGCCAAAAAGGATAGCTCCCCTGCTCCTACTGGCGGATTATTTGGCTCTGCAGCTAAGAAAGATGACAATAAACCTACCCTTAACTTTGGTGCTGCTTCCACTGCTGGTGCTGCTTCCACTCCATTATTTGGAGCTTCTACTACGTCTGATAAACCAATAGTTACTGCTGCAACTGGCGGATTGTTTGGTGCCAAAAAGGATGATGAAACGAAGCCTGCTACTACGGGTTTATTTGGTGCTAAACCAGACGGCGATAAACCCGCAGCTACTACTAGCGGATTTTCATTTGGTGCAAAGAAAGATGATGAAGCTAAACCTGCTACCGCTGGATTTTCATTTGGTGCTAAGAAAGATGATGAAGCCAAACCTACGACTGGTGGATTGTTTGGTGCCAAAAAGGATGAATCAAAACCAGCTGTCAGTACAGGAGGATTCTCATTTGGACAAAAACCAGATGAAAAGAAAGATGGCGTCAAGGAAGCTACGACCACTGCAACTGGCACTACCAGTGCCACGGCCACTACTTCAGAAGTTCAGCCAAATTTGAAACCAACTAAAATTGAACCAATTCCTGTGTCCATTGATAATAAGACCTTGGATGATTTAATCGTTAAATGGTCAAAACAATTGACTAGTTCAAGCAATATATTTGATTCATATACTGAAAAGGTTAAAGTTTGGGATGAAAAATTAGTTGAAAGTGGAGATGATATTATTAAACTAAATCAAGAATCTTTGGAGGCAGAAGCATTACAAAGTAAAATCAATCAACAATTATTGTTTGTTGAAAACCAACAAGAAGAATTGGAAAAAGTTTTGGATAATTACGAAGCACAAGCAGAAATCTTGTTGAATACAGTTTCATTAAATAATCCAAAAGATACCAATGCAATCACGAGTGGCAATACTGGAAATCCTGCATCTTCAACATCAACCTCGACTGCATCGACATTAGCATCTTTGTCTTCGTTAACTACTACTGATGAGTTAAGAGAAAGAGCATTTACTAAAGCATCACAAGTTGATGATAAATTAAACAATCTTCAAAGTGATCTCAATGTGTTGATTAGTGAGATGAATAATGTGAGTGATGTATTTACGGGGTTGGCGGCTGGTAAGGCGAGCGAGGCATCCGCGGTTGCAAATAATTCGAAAGACGCAAACCCAATTGAAGAAATTGTTAAATTGTTGAACTTACAATTGCAAAACTTGCAATATATTGAACAAAGTGAAGAAGAATTGAAAACAAAATTGAAGAATAGACAACAGCAGCAACAACAGCAACAACAGCAAAGGAAGTAGAGATGGTTATGGTTTTCGGAAGTTGACATCTCAGCGTACGTAGATTTATAAATGTAAATTCGGTTTTTTTTTTTTTTTTTGGTCCTTGATAATTCACATGCCACAAAATCAAGTGGTAGCGAATAAATTGTTGGTGAAATTCTGAGCCAACTATTTTTATGTTAAGTGTGGAGAAAAAAAAATAGCAAGGCTATTTTTCTGTATCGAGTAAATTGCAAATATAAATAATACACAGAAGTAAGATTATTCATTCCTTTACCCATTCTATTCGTTACGTTCGTTCCTTTCTCATTAAATAGATAAATAAGTAACTGACACCCCTCCACCATGGCTTCTCCAATTATTATGATCATCAACATGTTGTTTGATCCAGATGTCTCCAAAAAGGTTCTTTTGCAATTGGCTTGGTCCCAAGTCAAAGCCATTGGAGTCGGCAAAGTTATTGCAGCATTGTTAAGTGCCCTCACCGTTGGGGTTTCATCGTTCATTAGAATTCCTCAAATTAGAAAATTATTGATCAAGACTGAAGCCGACAGAATTTCCGTCGCTAATGGATTGTCGTTATCTAGTTTATCTTTGGATACTTTGAATTCCTTGATTCATTCTACATTTAACGTGCAACAAAATATCCCATTCATTCAATACGGTGAGAGTTTCTTATTGGGAATCCAAAATGCAATTATCATTTTGTTGGTGAAATTTTATCGTGCTAAAGATACTGGAGAGCTTGGCAAATTGGAAGGATTATCCATTGGTGAAAAATTCGCCAAAATCGTTGAAACCTTATCCCAACCTTTGTTAGTTATGATTGGTGCTGTTGTCTTTTTCAACAAGATTGCTCCTTCTAGTTTGATTTCAGTGTTGGAAATATTGAATATTCCAATCAATATAATTGCCAAATTCCCACAAATCAAAAACAATTATAATTTGAAGACTACCAAACATTTGAGTGATGTTGTATTGAGGGCCAACGTGGTTGGATCATTGATCAGAGTTTATACCTCATTCACTGATTTCTCAACTAAGAGAAAGAGAAACAAGCAAACTACTGATGAGATTATCTTGTTGGCAGGATACTCTACCTCTTTGATCTTGAATTCAGTCTTATTGGGCCAATCTATTGTATATGATAAATTGGGCAAATCTAGCAAAGAAGATGCTGAGAAGAAAGATCAGTAGAGCTTTAAATAGACAATTCTGATAGTTAGATATATATTCCAATATTCGTATATTTGATAAGCGGATTCACATACCCGTTTGGTAGTTATTCCCGTCGGATAATTTTTCTCGTTTCGTGGGACCCCCACTCCCACCCCCGTCTCTCCTCAAACAAAAAAAATCCACGGCTCAAGTTGGCACGAGATACCCAAACGCCACCGACCCATTCCCGCTCGCACGCCAACAGAATAAAGAAAAATTTTCAACTGATAGAATTCTCTTTCGAAACATTTTGCTTTAACATTCCCCCATACTTCAATAAAGATCAAACATTTTTCACGGACAAACGATAAGACTTAGTTTACACGTAACTTGAAAATCTTGAAATATTTGGTGAGTCATCTAATATATAAACACTCATATCTCCACTGATTTTGTCCTAGATTTGAATAAAAACTAAAATATACCCACACTCCAATTAACAGCATTCACCAACATGGTTCGTAAAGCAGAATTTCTTCCATCCACAGGTAAATCGATTTCCTCGGTTTTACAAGGAGGATACAACCATCCATTATCTAGAGAATGGCAACAAGATAGACAATTGACTAAAAACATGTTTATTTTCCCATTATTCATCACTGATTCCCCAGATGAAGAAACTGAAATCCCTTCATTACCTAATATAAAACGTTACGGGATCAACAGATTAATCCCATACGTTAAAACTTTAGTTGACAAAGGGTTACGTGCCGTTATATTATTTGGCGTGCCTTTGAAAGAAGGAGTTAAGGATAAATTAGGTACTGCAGCTGATGATCCAGAAGGTCCTGTCATTCAAGGAATCAAAGCCTTACGAGAAAACTTCCCTGATTTGTTCATCATGTGTGACGTTTGTCTTTGTGAATACACTGACCATGGACATTGTGGTATTTTGAACCCAGATGGATCTTTGAAAAGAGATGAATCCGTGCAAAGAATCGCTGCTGTTGCTGTTAATTACGCCAAAGCAGGTGCGAATTGTGTTGCTCCTTCCGATATGATGGATGGTAGAATCAGAGATATTAAAATGGGATTAATGAATGTCGGTTTGGAAAACAAGTGCTTAGTTATGTCCTATGCAGCAAAATTTTCGGGTAATTTATACGGACCATTCAGAGATGCAGCAGGTAGTGCACCAAGTCATGGGGATAGAAAAGCTTATCAATTACCTCCTGGAGGAGCTGGTTTGGCTCGTAGAGCATTGTTGAGGGATATGGAAGAAGGTGCAGATGCAGTTATGATTAAGCCAAGTACATTTTATTTGGATATTATTAGTGATGCTGCTAAATTATGTCGTGACTATCCAATTTGTGCTTATCATGTTAGTGGAGAATATGCCATGTTGCATGCAGCTGCCGAAAAAGAAGTGGTTGATTTGAAAAGTATTGCATTTGAATCCCATCAGGGGTTTTTAAGAGCTGGAGCAAGATTGATCATTAGTTATTTCACCCCAGAATTCTTAGACTGGTTACAAATGTAAGTTGAAAGTCTCTGTTGTCATTGATTAATTAATTAACTGTATAATGTGTATATAATAATAATAATAGTAATGAAGATAAATCAAAACAGAATGCAAAAAATGAATGTTATAGTTGTACTCTATATAGCAATAGGTTCATTCTGTTCTCTGGATTGCTTCTCGGGGGTTTTAATTTCACCACTTGGAGCGTCAGGTAAAATTTCTTGCTTGTTGGGAACGTCAGGTAATCTATCACTCAATGCCACAGAGTCATCCTTGATCTTATTACCATGAATTTCGGTTTCTAAATGTTTTAATTCTTCATCAACTTCATTTTCTTCCAGTGGATTCAATACATATCCACCATTGGATCCTAATAATTGACTAATTTCTTCGACTTTTACCGTTTCATCATCCAATTGATCCAAGATCTTTTCAACTTTTTCAATCTTCATTTCGTTATTTAGTTTGGTCAAAATTTCATTACCCCGACTTAATCCTATCATGACATCTTTTTCAACAAGTTTGAATTCAATGGTGTTGATCAATTTTTCTAAATTGTTCAATTGGTCAAAATTGGTATTGATTATTGATTCTTGTTGCTTTTTGGCACGTAAATAGAATTTTGCTCTTTCAGGTTGCTTATTGATAATGGATTTTTTAGCTAATTCGGTTTGTTTGTCTATGACTATGTTTATCCGTTTCTGATATTGCTTCAATTTATCTCGTTGTTGTTTCAATTGGAAAATAGCCTTATCTTGAGAAGTTATTTTTGGTGGTGCCGATGATTGTTGACCCATGATGAATAGATGACTGGGATGGGCAGGTGAACGAAGAAGAAGGAGATAGTTAGATAGATATGAGGTAAATAAGTGTAAGAACCAAGGAAACTGTGGTTTGTTTTTTTTGCTAGCAGAGTTGATTGGGTTGTAGTCCACACTTGTTCTGTTTTTTGTCGTTTGTCTGATACTGAAGTAGTGTGACATGACAGAAAATGGGCAACAACGAAGAACATGGCAAGATCAGTGACATCGGAGAGGTAAGTCTAAGGTAATGTAGTGATCGTGATACAATCTACAATATTGATAGGCATGTCTAATAACTAATAAAAACAAATAACGTATAATTAAAAATTAAAAATTAAAAACATACACAATTTGCTAGATTGTTGGAAGGTTAGTACTGGTTAATCAACCAGAACACATACACAGCAACTATAGTAACACCAGCATATTTGTACAAAAGTGGGACCGCAACTTATCCAAATGTGCCTCGATTATCGTCTTCAAAACTTAGCTTGAGGAAAAAGAAGAAGAAGAAGGAGGAGGAGAAGGAGATATTAACAGTTCACTTTTTTTGGCCTTCCTCCCACTGATGGTGGTGAGATACACAACGAAATTTTTTTGCCCAAAACGCCAAAAAAAACTAGGCACGTGACCTGTCAATGAATTGAGCATCATAGTATATCTACTCTTGAGTTTATGGATAAGTAACTGTTCCTGTTACAGATATATCTCATCAGGTATTGCAATTATACTATTTATGGTACTTGTTGGACTTATTTCTTATCAAAGTTGAAATAATTACGATGGAAAACCAATTTAAATAATTATTATGAGAGAATTATCAAACCAAATTATCATGAAAATATGCACCACCAAATTAACTGATTCTCTTAATTAAAACACTATATATTACAAATCCATTTACTCTGAACCCCCTAGGAACTATAATGTAATGAAAATTAATCATGAGCATCTAGATAAATAACAATTTGATCAACAAATGGAATAAGATTTTTGGATACTTTTGCGAATTTGAAAAAGTGACAGTTTTTATCAAACATCAAATAAGGCACTGTGGCCGAGTTGGTCTAAGGCGGTAGACTCAAGATGCAAATACATCTTCTTCTGTTTTCAGAGGTTTCTACTATCGTAAGATGCACGAGTTCGAATCTCGTCGGTGTCATTATTTTTTTACATTATTTTTTTGCGTTATTTTTTTGGCTACTTACCTTAATTGGTCAAAACGTATGAAGACCTGGTTATTCAGTTCGAGTTAGTAAGTTTATATTTATATCTTTATTTATTCAGATATGCTATTGTCGTTGTTACACATGTACTGATATTTGTTTGGTGTTTTGACTTGTTGGTGGAATATTGCGCAAGTAATCCACCATCTTTTACAATCGAAATTTTTATTTCAAAAATCCCATGGCAAATTCCATGCAACTATCAATTTTCAAGTACAGAAATTACCAACCACGCAAATTAGAGAAACGTATCTTCCGCTAGCCACCATGACTTCAAGATTACGTAAATTTGATAGATCACTACTATCACAAACCACCGATTTTCCGGATGATGATGGCAATACCGAATTACTTGATATTCAAGATCAAATTAATCTTATTGACAAATTAACCAATTCAAATGTAAAAACTTACACGAGGTATATCCGATATCTATCCATATTTTATATTTTGCAAATACTATTAATATCAATCTTACAATTAACACAAAAACATAAACAAATCAAAGATATCGTGTTTTTAATATTCATCTTGTCGATATTACTCAATTTTATAAGTATTAATTATGGACAGTACAATCGGATAATAAGAATAGTTAATTTATTGATGGTTTTACAATTGAATTATATTGGAATTTTAGTATCCAGCAAGAATAATGGTAATGAAGAACAAGGAGAAGGTAAAAAAGTGACAAAGTTGGGATGGGTACTATTTTGGATCATACCTTGGTTTAATTTGATCACGCCTTACGTATTCAATTATTGGTTTACTAATATGAATGAGCTGGTTGAGGAATTGAACAAATTGAAATACGAGTATAAGAATGTATGATGAGGATGACGATGAAGGAAATTGTTGATGGTTGGGTTTAGGGTTCTCAGTCAGTATCGAAAAGGATGCATTAACAATATAAGTAAACCATTCCTACTACTGATGATCATAATGGAAGGTTCGGACGATGGTCAGGTTTATATGTGATTCTATAGTTATCACCAATCACCAATCAAGCTAACGATTTAATCAGTTGTCTAAGTATACATTAGTCTAATTCGTTTCTTTCAGAATGTTTATTTTTTTTTTTTTGTATTTGCTACTTTGTGTCTATATACTATCACCCCTTATCCCACTAACGACGTTTACCTCTTCTAGTTAATTCTGGCAATTTGAATGGCACTTTCAAAGTAGCAATCTTATAAGTGCCAGCAGCACTTTTTGGAATACCAAGAGCTTCAGCTTCGCCAACAGTGGCACTTTTAATAATGGCTCCCAATGCTCTAAACAATGCTACTAATTTGGTGTTTTTCAATTTCAAGTCCTTAGAAAGTGGAACCAATTCAACGGTGAAATTATTTATGTGTAAAAGCAAAATAAACAAATATGTTAACAATTTATCTTCATGATGTGGATCAATGAAAAATGACTTATCTTTTGACTTACCAAATTGAGAGACACGAGAAATGGCAAATCTTTCTAAAATACCATCGATCAAAACTTCAGATGCTTTGTTTTGTAATCCAGTCAAAAGAGTTTGTTTATCCTTTGATCTTCTCTTGTCATAAACACCAAACAAAAGGGAAGCATAGAAAAGCATTTGCAATTTTTCGGTATTTTTCTGTTCAATTAAAATTGGAAGTTGTTTCTTGATGAATTCTGATTTGCTAAATGGTAACAATTCCAATGGGTCTTCGGCACTAAGTAATGAACCGACACGAAGATATTGCCATTCTTTCTCTGGTATAATATTCTTGATTGGGTAGATATCTTCAACATTGGTGGCTTCAACATTAGCCAATGGAGTTGGTCGATCAACACTTTCTTCGTTGGTTGGCGTATCACGAGTGTTTTCTTTCACGGTATCAACAATATCCATTTCAAAGTCTTGTAATTTCTCGGAATCAATTCTGTTCTTTTCCAAGTTGTGGATGGCCGCTTTAGCTTTCTTGGTACCAAACGCTTCACCTAATGCATTACGTTGAGTAACATTTCTAAGACCGGCACTCTTGATTTTTGGTCCCTTGTAAACTCGATTTCTCTTGGCTGTTACTTTAGTGGAAACATATGGGGTTTTGTATAACTCAACAGACTTATTTTCTGGATCGTAGATTGCAACAACATATTCATTATCGTTATTAGTTTCACCGTTGTAGTCCAAGGTTTCAGTTTCTCCATGTAAAACATAGTCCTCTCTCTTTTTGTGTTTATACAAGTTGAATTCAGCAGTTGGTGGAACAGTTAAACCATTAAAAAATGACCCAACAGCTGCAACTGCTTCTTCAGTCACAGAATCAACTTTAACTGTGGTCATGGTGTGGGAAGGTTTGATAGTGATGAGGTCTGAGATGAATTTTTTTATTTCTTAATTTTTTTTTTTTTATTGTCTCGATGAGACAAGTCCACCCATCCAATATTAAATGATATCATATTACCAAGTTTTAGGAATTACACCGGAGGCTCCGCCAGTACAAATAAAACAGGCATACAAGTTGAAATTATTAACTTCACATCCCGATAAAACTGCAAATGTTTCGGCTCAAGTAGACATTCCATTGATCAAACAAGCATTCGCCACATTAAGTGATCCAACTGCAAGAAAGCAATATGATTTGATGTTATTAGAATCCACAAAACTCAGTGGGTTCAATATAAATGGTGCAGGATTGGATGTATACAGCCTTGATGATTTTGAATTCAATGAAGACGAGGAAATATGGAAAAAGAACTGTCCAAGATGTACTGCCCACCACAGCATGTCACTAACAGAGCACAATCTTGAAAAGGGAACTCCAGACAATTACGGAGGCTATGACATAATAGTTCAATGCAACAGTTGCAGTCTTTGGATACAAGTAAAATATTACGAGGAATAACTTTCTAAAAGCCCCCTTCACTAGAGCATACTTCTTGATCAGATGGAAGTATAAAATCATCACAATCAGAGACCTCCATCGAATCGGAGCAGTCAGGTAAATTGCTATTTCCTTTGAATTTTCGAAACCAGAATATCATATCTTTGATAGAAAATCCTTTGGCTGGTTTTTCATAATCATCAGATTCGTCACAATCATCCTCGTTGAAAAAGGTAGAATGAACTTTGGGTATTTCGGCTATCACTATAACAAGTAGTAGAAAGTAAATTAGATGCATTGATAAATATGGTGATGATGCTGGTGGTATAGATCAAAAAGAAAATAAAGTGGTTGCAAGATTGGCATAACTTTGTGTTGACTGCATATTTTTTTCTACAATTGGGTTTTAATACATTTTTTTTTTGTATTAGTACTGAATATAGAATTCATTATTCATTATGTGTTTGATTTATTTAGTAACTCTAGTTCCTGGGACCAACTGTCTAGCTCATTAATCATGTCTTCTAAAATAGCTACTTTGTTCTCGATTTGTAAAAGTTGCTGGGTATAGCCCGAAAATTCGGATTCTAGATAAATAGTTAGTACTATTGGTGAATCTTTGAATCTTGGATACCTTCAATACATACTTAGTGTTTGCAATAGCTTTACGTTGGACTCAATTTCGTCCATGTTTTTTTCTAGTCTAACATAGTTTAATGATTGATTTGTATTCAAATTCTCCAACAAGTTTAGATCAATTGTGGATATACTCGTATCAGAGTCAATCAATTTGGATGCTGTGTTCAATGCATGATGTATTAACTTAGGTGTCTCCTGTGACATGATTTCTACTCTCTTATTATTTATACGGAAGGACGACTGTTCGTGGTGACTTCCTTGATGTAATCAAGTCTTATTCAATTTTTTTTGTTCCAATGTTTTTTTTTTTGTTGTCTATATACAAGATACACCTTAATCTACCATACAACGATACCTTATCTTCCACTGTACAATCTGTACATTGGATCATTGAAGTGAGTTTGTAAATTAGCCCATTTCTTTGTAGGGTTGGCATTAAGTCTTGCAGCATGATCAACCGGTTCTGGTTTATCAACGAAATCAGTTAAACTTACTCTGACTCTTGATTCTGGAGTGATTATTTCATACAACCCTGGCAATTTATCCGATGCTTTTCTCAAAGCTTCTCTAGCAACTTTGTCGTGAATCGGACCGTCGATTTCAAATAAAACCTTACCAGTTGGAACTCTAGTGGCCCAATGGTCGAAAGCACCTTTACCTTTACCCATTCTCGTTTGGTTACCTTTAATACAAACAGCCAAGTCACAAACAAATCTGGTAATCAATTTCGACTTTGTAGGTCTTAATTCCCTTCTTAAAACTTTATCGGCTGCCTGAAGTTGGTTGGCATGCATTCTAATACCAACTGACTTTAATCTCAATCCTAATTTCCCAAACTCCAAACTATTTCCCCTGATGGATCCTCCTGTTCTCACTGAGACTCTACCTTTCTGTGCTTTTTCAACTTCTTTAAACCTAGGGGAATATTCATGCTTGAATCTCCTGAAAGTAGCAAACACGTTGCCAAAAACAGGAGAAGTCTTGAACTGACTAAACATCTTTGACTTCTATTGGTTGTAGATACCGTCCTACTTGATCAACGAAAAATTTTTTTTCTTTCTTCTCTTTTGTCTCCCTGTTTCACGGATTTTTTTTTTGTCTCCTACTATTAGGATACATACTTGGAACAACAATTCATCTAATTTTATATTAAATATTCGTTAATTGCAACGGTATCGGGGGGCATATTAAAGTTATATAGATATACATATGTATGCACGTTTCTACGTACGTGATTATAAATTAAAAGGAAAATAACAACGTCTAGACCTGTTCCTCGGTACGTTCTTCTTCTGGTTTGGCGTCTCTAGCATAACCAGAGGTTGTAGCCATTTCTGCGGTAGATGGAGGAACCCAATCGGCAGATTTCCAAGCTGGGATTCCGGCATTATACAATTCTTCAACAGCACCTAAATCAAGACCTTTAGTTTCGTAGACCATGAAGTAGACAAAGAAAATGGCAAAGAATAAACATCCCATGAACACGAAACCATAGTAGAAGTGGATAGCATCAGTGATGAATGAGGTGAAGAAAGAAATCAAGAAACCCCAAAGCCAATTGGCAGCATTGGCAACACCCATAGCCTTACTCTTAATCTTCAATGGGTACAATTCGGAAATAACGGAGTAAACACCACCAGCCCAAGTGGAGGCGAAACAGAAGATGTAAACGGAAGTAACGAAAATCATTGCTCTACCATCTCTGTGTCTGGTTTCCCCACTAGAACCGTGGTAGTAAAGATGTTGAGAACCAATCAAGGAGTACATCAAGAAACAAGCGGACATACCGATAGCACCGAGCATCAAACAAAGTCTTCTACCTAATTTTTCAATTGCAAAAATACCGACGAAAGTAGAAGCAAAGTTAATGACACCAATAACGATAGCAGTTTCAAAGGAATCATCCAAACCAATAGCTTTAAAAACCATGGTAGCATAGTAGAAGAAATAATTGTCACCAGTCAATTGTTGTAAGGATTGCAACATAGCACCGACAAAGACCCTTTCAAAGATTCTTGGTTTACCTTTAATCAAGGTAGCCCAGGAAGCACTACCGGCTAATCTTTCTCTTTCAACACCAGCTTGAAGTAACTGTAATTCGGCAAGCAAAGCAGGATCTTCAGGAGAAGCTTTGTTGACTTTGGCAAGAGCAATTCTAGCGTCATCAATCTTATCTTTACTGAGAAGATAACGTGGAGATTCAGGCATACGGGTCATACCACCAATCAAGAACAAAGCCCAAGCGAAACATAAACCTAATGGGACTCTCCATTGTCTGGAGTCAGAGTAGACCTTGGTACCGTAGGTGGTACAGTAACCCAAGAAGATACCCAATGTGATCATCAATTGGAAACACACAACTAAAGTACCTCTTAAATGCTTTGGGGAAACTTCGGAAATAAACAATGGACAAACAACGGACAAAGTTCCAACGGCAACACCAGTGATAATTCTACCAATCATGACTTGGAACCAAGCATGTTGAGCAGCAATCTGGACAATAACACCAGAAATATAGATAAGCATGGAAACACTAATAGCGAATCTTCTACCATACAAATCAGCAAGCTTGGATAAGAACAAAGCACCAATAGCACAACCGGCATTGAACAAACCAATCATCATACCAGTTCTAGCATTCGAGAAGTAGTAAGTACCATCTTCACGTCTTGAACCAAATCTTCTTTGGAAATCGGTCATGTTGACAAAACCTGGAATGGTACCGGTATCGAAACCAAAGACATAGCCACCAAAAGCAATAAGCACACACATGGTAATAATACCAATATAAGCGGTCCATGGTTGGTTGGCATTCAAGTCAGCGGCAGCAGGATCAACAGCTGGTTGTTCATATTTCTCTTCGAGATTAGCATTTGCTTCTGTAGAATCGGAGGCGGACATATTGAAAAGATAGTGAATGGTTTCGAGTCCGTTTGCAGTAATTATCGAGAATAGAATAAGATAAAATAATTTTTAACAAAAGGCTAGTATCAGAAAGATTTATAAATTCATTAGCATCGAAATATGGAGAATCCTCCCATCATTTATATAGTTTTCGGGAAACGGTTGGGGAGGGGGGTCGTGGTAAAAATTTTCATTTGCAAGAGTGCCCCCATCTTGTGGATCCTTTTTAGACAGCACACCTAACTTGTCGATATTAATCGCTAGCTTCACAAAACAATAACGGAGTGTAACCAAAACCCAGATTCGGTATATCCAGTCCGGAACTATTACTAAAATGTTAAAAATAATTTTCGTCCATTTCCCGGTTTGCACAGTCAAGGAATTTAACACATCATACATCTCAATTGTTAGAATTAAGATTTTTAGTAAGGAAACGAGACAATAAGCAAAACACTTTTTTTTGGGAAAAACACCTCAAGGCTGTAGTTTCATAGATATGGCCAAACAGGTTGCAGTCCCGACTACCGTTCTACAACACGATCATCATGACCGTGGTATCGTATATCTTCCAGGCTAACCCTAATAGTTTATTTTTCTGTTGATTGGACCAAATACTACTATGAAGTCTCTGAAATCTTCGATGCAATTTTTTTTAGTAATTTTGAATGTGCTTTTACTAATTATTCATGTGGGACCGGTTTGGAGAGGGTATACAAAAAAAAAAAAAATAAAACATGGGTTTTTAATTATGTACATCAAATGTTGTTTTTGTTTGCGCCCGAATTTGCCGTAACTTTTTTTTTTTTTTCAGATGCTGCAAACCCAAGAAAAGAAAAGACCTTAGTGAAGGAACTAAAAAAGGATAAATGTCATTCTTTTACTTTATTTGTAATTTTTATGTCAAGCAGCATTGTGTGCAAAGTCGTGCAACACGTGAAAACACCTTACTGTGGAATGATTTAATGCATTATTGCCGTGCCCACGAAGCCCAAACCATCTTGTAAGGGGGACCGAAGCCCTATTGTTTTTCACAAGGGAATGCAAGTTGCGGCATTGGGAATCTCGGCCTGTGTTTCCGTTTTTTTAATTTTCTTCACATAACAAAGTCATTCAACAAAGACCCAGCAACGTTCCGACAATAATGCTAATTATCACTAAAAATTACGAGACCAGGAACGTTTCATGGTGGTATCATTTATGTTTATTTTTATTTTTCGTAGCAAAAGCCAAAGAGGATGATGATGTGGAGAAGCACAACGGTGTAGAACGACCACTAGCTGTGGCAAATAAACTCCACTAACTATTACTACTACTACTAGTGTGATCGAATTATCTATCAAAATCATATACATTAAAATTTGTCTATCTCTATATCTAACAAAAGTACCTTAAAAAGTGTAGTGAACCATCATTATAAAAAATTATAATTTGTGGTGTTCTTTTCATTTCAAAAAGTTAAAAAAAAGGGGGTAATTAAAAATTGTCATTAAAAAATCGAGAAATCAATCGTTGCTGTTCTCAAAGTCATTATACTTGTTCTTCTTCTGGTTTGGAAGCGTAACCAGCAGATGTGGCCATGTGTTGGGAAGATGGTGGAACCCAACCGGAAGATTTCCATGGTTTAACACTGGTGGAGTACAATTCATCAACTTCTTCTAATGTAAGACCTTTAGTTTCGTAGACCATGAAGTAGACAAAGAAGATGGCAAAGAATAAACATCCCATGAACACGAAACCATAGTAGAAGTGGATAGCATCAGTGATGAATGAGGTGAAGAAAGAAATCAAGAAACCCCACATCCAGTTAGAAGCGTTAGCCAAACCCATAGCCTTACTCTTAATCTTCAATGGGTACAATTCGGAAATAACGGAGTAAACACCACCAGCCCAAGTGGTAGCAAAGAAGAAAATGTAAAGGGAGGTAACGAAAATCATAGCGTTACCGTCTGGGTGTCTAGATGGACCACCAACTTCATTAATGTAAAGATGTTGAGAACCAACCAAAGAATAGATCAAGAAACAAGCGGACATACCGATAGCACCGACTATCAAACAAAGTCTTCTACCAAATTTTTCGATAACATAAATACCAACGAAAGTAGAAGCAAAGTTAATGACACCAATAACAATGGAAGTTTGGAAAGAATCGTTCAAACCAACAGCCTTGAAAATAGTGGTGGAGAAATAGAAGAAATAGTTATCACCAGTCAATTGTTGTAAGGATTGTAACACAACACCGACAAAAACTCTTTCAAAAATTCTTGGTTTACCATTGAACAAAGATCCCCAAGAAGCAGTACCGGCTAATCTTTCTCTTTCAACACCAGCTTGAAGCAATTGCAATTCGTGGTAAATGGCTGGATCTTCTGGAGAAACCTTGTTACATCTAGCGAGGGAAACTCTTGCGTCTTCAATTCTGTCTTTACCAATCAAGTAACGTGGGGATTCTGGAACACCAACCATACCACCAACCAAGAACAAAGCCCAAGCGAAACATAAACCTAATGGGACTCTCCATTGTCTGGAGTCAGAGTAGACCTTGGTACCGTAGGTGGTACAGTAACCCAAGAAGATACCCAATGTGATCATCAATTGGAAACACACAACCAAGGTACCTCTCAAATTCTTCGGAGAAACTTCGGAAATAAACAATGGACACAAGACAGATAACATACCGACGGCAAGACCAGTGATAATTCTACCAATCATGACTTGGTACCAGGCGTGTTGAGCAGCAATTTGGATAATGATACCGACGATGTAGATCATCATGGCGCTCATGATACCGATTCTTCTACCGTACATATCACCAATTTTGGACAAAAACAAAGCACCAATGGCACAACCAGCATTGAACAAACCAATCATCAAACCAGTTCTAACGTTGGAGAAGTATAACGTACCATCGGATTTAGTACCACCAAATCTTTGCAAGAAATCAGACATGTTAATGAAACCAGAAATGGTACCAGTATCAAAACCGAAAACAAAACCACCAAAAGCGATAAGCACACACATAATAATGATACCAGTGTAGGCAGAAACAGGTTTGTTATCTAAAGCATTGGCTTCGTTGAATTCTTCTTCTTCAGATTGTTTTTCTCCTTGCTGATTTTCAGTTTGTTGATCTTCGTATTTGGCTTGAAGCTCATTAGCTTCAGCCTCTGTAGTGGACGTGTTGGAAACGTTGTCGCGAGACATCTTTTGCAATTTATTTGTTTTATGTTGTGACGATAAGCAAAAAAACTGGATACAAAATAAAAACTCAGAACGTGTTTGGAAGGAATTCGGGTCATATTTATACTTGTTTGAGACAGTAAAGGAAAGGGAATATTAACAGAAGCGAGGAGAAAGCAAGTGGAGTGTTGCTATGGGGTGAGCGTCCCTCATCTCTCCAGTTTCGTGTGACTTGGTCAATAATTTATTTTTTTTTAGCTGCATAGTTTAACAGCCTTGCAGCTTTGCTTGCCTGTGTATCACCCGAAAAAATTTTTCCGACTCAGACTTAGTGTAACTCTTCTATCCAGCCAAAACAAAATCCCTCATTCTTCAGTAATACGCTATAGTACTTGGTTGTTTTTAGCAAACCAAAATAGGTAAAGCATATAAGGAGGCTCCCCGAGGAAGGGTTATATACTTACCAACCCAAACGAATCAGTGTTGGGATCTATGGTTGGTAAACTGGATAATTTTTTTGGGGGAGTGGGGGAGGTTTTTGTGGAGTATGAAAAAATTTTTCCGGATTTTTTTTATGCTTTCTTTGAATTTGGCAAAAATAATAACATTACATGCATGAAATTGTTCCGACCGGAGAATTTATACTTGCTTTTGTGAGATGGGGCGATTTTTCTTTATGCTTTTTATTGTTCGGCTCTTTACAATGTTTTCTTTCTTTTTGCATGTCTAGATTGTGAATATGTGTGTATGCGTGTACATTGTGCACGGTTATGTTCAGGTAGCTTTGTAAACAGAGTTAGCTAGTGTTATTGTTTTTTTTTTTTTTTCGCCAGTGGCTTCAGTTGGGAGAAAGAGATGAGGGAGCAGAAAAACGAAAGGAGTGTTAACAGAACCATTCGAGGCGGGTAGATATTCCTCACGATATACATTCGAAAGTAGAAAAGAGATGCTGATGACTGGTAAGATAATCTCGTATTAATTTTGCGCTTACACCAGGTATTTTAGAGTGTTGGTAGTGGCATGACTATGTTCGGATTAATTGAAACTAGAGGCATTTGTTTTGTTGTGGTTCGTTTTTTTTTGATTTCCACTGGACAAGGTGATGTGCTACGTTTTGTGATCAATTAGTTTTTCCGACAATTAGTACGAAACTGTATTATGGACTGCATACATCTGAATATAGAATAAAAAAAAAAGAAAAGTTTGGTGTTTTCATGACCGGAGCTCGTAATCCAGCTGGAAACAATCAGCAGCTGTTCACACACAGTCAAAGAGCAACCGGAACTTTCTTCCAGAGATATTCACAAAACCAGAAAACCGGTAAATATCTTTTGAACGGGCGTAAGCTATAGTAAAGTGGCACGTTTAGTTGCAGTATTATGACGTTATTTTTCTTTTTTTTTTTTTTTTCTTCATTGCCTGTGTAATTTTACTTGCAGGATCATCCCCCACCGTCTTGTCCCGCAAAAAGTTGATGATTTTTATGGAGTTAACCGTACGATTTTTTTATGGTTCGTTATTTATTCAAGATTTTACCATGCGTTTACAGTTTTTCCGAAAACAAGTAAGGGGGGGATATAATATTTCACTTGAAAAAATAATAAAACCACGGAAAAACTTTGTCATAAAAAATAAACTGACAATCACCGGAAGAAAATAAAATAAAATAAAATAACCGGACGGGTTGCCCAAATTTGAAAATCGCCCTCGGTAGTGACCATTCGCCCAATTTCGGATGCCGAGTATTGCTATATTTTTTTTTTTTTTTCGTAGCTTGATCCAAACTGGGTAATCCTTCCCTTATTGTTCTACAAACTCTTTAACAACGAATCCATGGATGTGTAGATGCACGGAGTTTTTTGGGCGGACGATCTTTCTCCCCTTCATCTTATCTTTCCCTCACCCCATGTCTCGTTTCGTTGAATTTCCCCATATATTGGTACACTAACTCACACGGTCACACACACACACACACACAAAGTAATTAAGTGGGAGAATTTTTTTTTTTAGTGTGTGGGTTAAATTTTTGGCGGAGTCGTTTTTCGCTAACGTCCGGGCGAATTCGAAAAGCGAAAATAAGAA
>JAKTVH010000010.1:80722-127560 GCA_030557105.1 Candida frijolesensis | reverse complement strand
GGGTTTCTATCTTTCCAAGTTTCCAAATTGGCAAAAGTATGATTAACTTCTCTATGTTTTGACTCATCAGCCCTAATTCTCAAGATCAAATCTTTAAAACTTGATTCTTCGGTTAATGTTGGCCAATAATCAACGGCAATTGTAGGAATGTTCATTTTCTGGAAATCCTTCAATTTTCCTGGAGTGTTCAATTCGTCGATTAAATGAGTATATGTTCTAACAGCTTCTTCTTCCAAATAACCAACAAATCTATGACAATATCTTGGATTCATCAAATACAACAAGAAGAAAATATTCGTGAAAACCCCTTGTCCGACATAGATGATTGTCCTTGTAAACCAACTAGGCTTTCCGATCTTGATAAATGTCAACAAATGCATTCTTTCATTGTATGCTTCATCTTGCAATGATTCAATCCAAGCCTTATCTCTGGTCAACATTCTCAACGAATGCAAATGACGTACAAACCCAGCCACAGATCCAGGAACACCAGCAATGGATTCCAAGAAAATAACCCTGGTCATCCATTTCCCTTCAGTCATTTCCCAACGAGTACCCACATACATGTCTGGCTTATCTGGTGGAGGACATGCGTAACCCGTCACGAAATCAAAGCATTTCCTAGCAAACATCGTACCATAATAAGAAATCTTATCTCCAAAAGTGATTGGTGGTCTGTGGGTAACGTGGACTCGATAAACACCAGCTTCAGTATATTGGATGTGTGGATAAGATGGTGTGGTTAAGAATTTGTCATCATCTTGTGCTTCGATACCCGCATTGTTGTAAACTTTGGTTTCAATGTCAAATGGAGCTTTCTTGTAATTGATAAATCCTGGAGTTTCAAATTCTTCGGCGTCAGTTGGGAGTTTCCCCGCTGGATCAACTTTACCAAGTGATGCTGTATTGGATTTAGTTGTTCCTGGTTTGGTTGTTGCCGCAGTGCTGGTTGCGAAACGAATGAATTTCAACGAGTTAATCGTGGCTGAGGTGTTGACGAATCTTGGAACAGTTCTGTAGGCAGATGCAGCAATCATATTTGAAGAATGTTAAATTTGAGAAAAGAATTCTAATTAAACTTGAAAGTTAACGGGCAAGTGAAAGTGTAAGTGTATGTGGTGTCGTGTTGTGTGTATTTTTTTTTTTTTTGGTAGGATAGCTGGAGACGGAGAGTAACACAATATAGGAATACGTTTTCGCAATTGGGCAAGCGGAAAAGTTTGTGATTTGGTTCAGGAAAGTGTTGAAAAATAGCAAATATATAAGGAATCTGTGGAACAGATTTATATGCTTTTACATCAACATGGAATTCAATAGGGGATATTCTGTACCTTATTTATATGTTAATAGTTGCTATTGTTATAATAGTACAAAAAGGAAAAAAAATTTCCATCGAATTCTACACAGCAATTATTAAGGAGAAAACTGTGTCAACAGTATTGAGGTGGGAGTTTTTACAAAAGAACAAAAACGAGTGAAAAGCCGTTATGATATCAGTATTGGATGTTTTTTCTTTGTCAACTGTATTATGATTTGTGAATATTCTAATGGCTTCTCTCAAAAAATCAATTTAAGTAATTTTGCATTCATATTTTTTTTTTTTTTGCTGTAACTAAAAAATGGCTACTTCGGTGTTTGTTGGATTCTCCACGCGAGATTGCGAGATGGCGCGGTACTTTTTTCCGCATCACCACTCCCTTCGCCCGTCAACCTTTAATCCACTCATGCTAATATTACTCAACAAGCTAACTTTCCGAGAGATTTAATTCAATTGAAGTAATTAATAAAAAAAACAAACTCACATTAATTTTTCATTAAATAAAACTGTCTAGAGACATTAAAGATACACAAAAATAAATAATAATAGCGGTGGTTGGTGAATTTTACAATTTCATGTCTTTTCTTTCCCAACCGGTAGGTGTCATAACTTTCAAACCATGGTTTGGTTGAGTATCCACACCTTCAATTTTCAAAGCAAATGGATTTCTATCTTTCTTTTGTTCCAAGTTAGCAAAAGTATGGTTGACTTCTCTATGTTTGGCTTCATCGGCTCTAATTCTCAAAATCAAATCTCTAAAACTGGAGTTCTCGTTCAATTCTGGCCAGTATTCAGCAGCAATAGTTGGAATCTTCATCTTCTCAAAAGTTGGTAACTTACCTGGTTCTTTCAATTCCAGTAACAAATGAGTATAGGTTCTCACAGCTTCTTCTTCTAAGTAACCAACGAACCTGTGACAGTATCTTGGGTTTAACAAGTACAACATGAAGAAGATATTGGTAAACACACCTTGGCCTACGTATATAATTGATCTGGTGAACCAACTTGGTTTACCAATTTTGATGAAGGTCAACAAGTGCATTCTTTCGTTGTATGCTTCGTCATGTAAGGTTTCAATCCAAGCTCTGTCTCTTCTCAACATTCTTAAAGAATGCAAATGACGAATGAAACCAGCCACAGAACCAGGCACACCAGCAACAGATTCTAAAAAGATACAACGAGTCATCCATTTTCCTTCGTTCATTTCATATCTGGTACCAGCATATTGTTTTGGATTGGATGGACTTGGATCAGCATACCCAGTGACGAAATCAAATGCTTTACGCACAATGTGGATACCATTGTATGATATCTTATCACCCAAAGTACGTGGTTCTTTATGCGTAACGGCGACTTTTTCACAATCTTCTTGTTGGAATACCAAATGTGGATAAGTTGATTTGGTGTGGAATGAGGCATCGTCATTGGCACTGACACCTTCTTGATTGAAGATTCTGGTGGAGATATCAAAGACGTTTTTCTTTGGGTTCACAAATGCAGATCCTTCAGTGTGGTGGGATGGATTTGGAGTTGGCGTTGAAGCGTTGTCTTTGTTTGGTGTTGGTGGAGTGGCTAGGGTGGAAGCTAATCTGATTAAATGAAAAGAAGCAGTTGTTGATACAACTGGTAATTGTTTGTAAACTGTAGTAGAAAGCATTTGGGTTTGATTGATGATGTGGGATGAAGAATTGGAAATTATGCTTTATGAATTGAATTTGGGAGGTCGGGAGAGGGTATTTATAGTTCAATAAAGTAATACACTTAAGGAGTGTGAAGTTTCGTTAGAGAGAACAAACATCTCATTTCCATAGATTTCGGGAATAATGAAGGAGTAATTTACTAAAAGAAACACAATAGAAATGCATATTCCGTAGTTCATAGTTAAAAGAAAGCCTAATTGTGTATCAAAGAAAAGAAAAGCGGTCATGAATTTAAGGAAGATTTCGCATGAATATGCAAAATAGGGAAAAAAAAAACCGTTAAAAAAATTTGCAGCAAAAACAAAGATGGAATTCCCGTATATCCCCATCTGCGTTGCTTTTTTTAGATTTGAAATTGGTGTAATTATTCCGTCCAACCAGCACGAAGGGATAGGAGAAAGAGTTACAATCCCACACTCCACTCTTCCAGAAAACTTGAGGAGAGGCGGTTACAATGAAATTCGCTATGTACTCTACTCCCCTCCTCATCTTGGTAATCACACTAGCCCCATGGCTCAAGATATAATTCGTCCAAAAACCGAAATTGGGGAGGGGAGAGAGAGAGAGATTGATTGTCGGTAGATAAACCACAATACTTTCCAAACGCCGGAATTTTCAATCCCTGATTATTCCTGTTTATTCCTTTTTTTTATCTGCTCTTAAAGACAGCAAAAGAGTGACAGATGAGTAAATTAATTTAATAGACCAATAATGATGGACATGTGCCCATGACTTTGTGAGAAGCAATGGAGTTTGAAGTAGCAGGAATAATTCGGAACCAGCAACACAATCGCCGTTGCCGCTTTTCATTTCTGATTTTTTTTTTTTTTCTGCCGCCTCTTATTTGCTTGTAGTGCAAAAATACTCCGACGGAAATTAAATTGCGGAGAATGGGTGTGGAAAAGTCATTGCAATACGGAATTACTTTTTTGTTTTAGACTTTTATAGTTACAGTTACAGTTACATTTACTTGTGTACTTTATCTTCCACCTTGTTGTAGCTTACAGGGTTTGGCTTATCCAAGGATAATTTAAGTACTAAATTTCACGGGTATAGTCAGCGCTACCAGCACCAGGCAGCCTTGCACGGTTTGATGCAATTATGTATATTCTCGCTTCAACTTTCATCTTCGGTTGTCTATGCGATGTCGTCGGGACGCCAATCTTTCAGAATTAAACGAAAAACATGTAGTTAAGTGGAAAGTAGGTAGCGAAAAGTGTTGAAACGTTTGGGTTGGTTCTGCGATGACCAAAGTCGTCCCTATTTTTCTTTCAGTTTCTCACTTTTCGTCCAGTTTGTTCCAGCTACAGTGAAGCACGTGACTAAAATTGAATAAGCGGTCAAGTAAGTCTAGGCTCGCACTTCTCTACACAACAACGACAAAAAAAAAATTATTTAACATTCTCATATCATACAAACCACTTGTTTCAGATGTAGCGTGGATGATTTTGTTGATCTGACACAAACACCCTGTTTTCAGATAAATTCAATGGGTACGCCTCAAATCAAGAATAAATAAATAACAAGAAAATGAAGAACAAAACGGAAAACGGAAAAAAAGTGAAAGAAACGTCTCAGTTGATGTCTAAATTGATGTATGCAATCGAATTTTGATTTTGATTCACAGAGTTTCGTTTAGAATCCAGGACCGTTGTCTTGGATTCTTTATTGTTTGAGATTGATGTAGAGAGGCAATTAAGATTATATTATTGTTATTGGATTCAATTAGCTTGCCATTAAGAGAACTCGTCGTCTTTGTGATGATACAATGCCATTATTATATACCTTGTGCAAATCAATCTAGCGATAATGGTATCACTGGAGAGACGCGGCCGTCGTACAGGTAAGATGCATCGCGAAGTGACTCGACGGGAAGCGAAAGGAAAATGTAATTAAAAGTACACGACTAATAATTAGGTAGATCTTTTTTTTTTACGTGTCTTGATCTTTTTTTTCTCTTTTTTGTTTTTTTTTTTTTCGGAGGCTCTTTAATTTATTTTACACTTTACACACGACCTATTTCTCATTCTCTGTCGCGGGTCACTCTTGAATTCTTCGCAATCTTTTGTTCTATTTTTATTATTCCCAATCGAATGTTGTAGTTGCAGTGTGGCATTGCTAAACATAGCGTGTTTCCTATTCTATTGTCTTGTGTGATTCGTACTTTCGTAGTATCAACAATTGTTGTTACGACTGTTGTGTTTACTATTTTTCAAAAGAGCAGCAGCAAACACGCTTCCACTAAATCATCACCAATGAGAACCCCTACGCATGTCATAGATAAAATATTCTGTGCCATTTCAGCCTTGGGACGCCAACTTTGTTAGCAACTTCATGCAAAGGGCGAAGATAATTGTAGCACAAAGGTGGGACCAGAAGTGCAAAAGTAATAATAAAATTTTTACTACACCAATTACGTTTGCGTCGACATACAATTTTTGCACCACAAACAAACAAACAAACGAACAAACAATGGAATTTTCGTTTCTCCTACTTTTTGTTTCTATTACTCTCATTTGATGTCCTGTATAAGCTTAATTTTTTTTTTTTTTTTACTTTGTATTATTTTTCTTCCCTTTCAATTTACACTGCCATTCCACTATCTTTCTCTTTTTTCTTTTTCATTTTCATTTTCATTTTCACATTTACTTTCTTCTTCAGTCTATTATCAACAACTTCGATATTCTCCACCCATCACTACCCATCTCTCCTCCCTTTCCAACTACCTCTCCTTCTACATTAATACCAGGAAGAGCTCCCTCCAACCCCTACTAAATCACATATTTATATTCTGACAGTCTGTTTTTTTTTTCACAAGCAAACTAGATTGTTCCAGTCCACTCCTTTAACCACGAAATATTTTCTCCTCCCCCGTCACGTCACTTTAGTTCACATACAAAGAACCCAACACCACCTCCAACCCCATACCTTTTTTTACATACCATCAAATCGACATTACATAATAGGTCACGTCACATAACACTAGAATAATGGGTTTTTCACTTTCAAATTTTACTGGTGATCCATTCGCCATATCCACCATATCTTTTGGTATAATAGCCTGGGTAGTGGCCCTTGCTGGGGCTGCCTCGTCCGACCAAAGCAACTTTCCTCACTTCAGTTGGTGGGGTATAGCTTATCAAATAGTTATTATCCTTATAATATTCGTGTTGTATGCCAACAACAACATAGAGTTGTACAAATTCACCTTGGTTGGTTTGGTGTCGATAGCCTTTGTCTACACCACGAACACTACCAACAACTTGATCTATAATTCAGTATCCTCCGGTAATCTTTGTTGTGCTGCTGGTAATATCTTGTTAAGTATTTTGAACTTGATCTGGATCTTGTACTTCGGTGGCCATCCAGAATCCCCCACCAACCAATTTATTGACTCGTTTAGTATTAAAAACCACGGTCATGAACATTTGGGTAACACTAACCCTGTCCACAAATCTGAAGTTCAAGCTTATGACGACATGGGTGCTAGTAACCAAGACTACCGTAGATACGTTTCTCCAGTTAACATCCCACAAGGTCCACAAGATTCCATGAGACTTGGAAGTCAGAACAACACTCCACAAGGTAATCCAAATACCGTCATGCAGCCATCGAACCTTACTGGTGGCACTCTCCATACTCCACAAGGCAATCACAGCAATGTCAATAACAACAACAGCAATAGCAACAATAACAATAACAACAACAATTACATGACCTCCTCCCACTTAACTGGCTTGGAAAATTTCAGTTCTCAAGACGTACCGGGAAGCGGAGCCACTGGAAGAGACTTGACCAACAACAGTACCAACAATAAACGTAATACCATATACACCGATTCAGAAACTGGTACCGGAATAACATTTAGATATAAGGCTAAGGCATTGTACAGTTATGATGCCAATCCAGATGATATAAATGAAATCTCCTTCGTTAAAGATGAAATCTTGGAAGTTGACGACATAGATGGTAAATGGTGGCAAGCAAGAAGAGCCAATGGACAAGTTGGTATTTGTCCTTCGAATTACGTTAAATTGTTAGACACATAAGAGGAAAATTCCGTGGATTTTTCAAAATCAATTTCTATTCTGTTCTGTTCTATTTTTTTATATTTATGTTTATTCTGATTATTGTGATTTTATATGTTTGTCTTTTTTTTTTTTATTGTTAGAAAATAAGGGTGCTTTTGTTATTTTTTTTTTTATATATTTTAGATATAAATCTGTGTTTTTTATATCCTGGTAGACTATCTTTTTTATATTTATATCTGTATAAGGCTATATAGTTTTAAAACAATAGCGAGGTTTATTTCTTTTGTACTGGATTGGTCTCTTTGGTTTGATGTGGAATAATCTATTTTTTACAAACTAAAATACAATCTACCCATCACTATGGAAAACAGTCAAAGGAGACCAATCTGGATTAATCACTCTCTTGACCCCAATGGCTTTATGTAAATCATTGATCTTCTTACCATCTTCGTCATCCAACTTAACCACTTTGAAATTGGACTCAATACGGCTTGGAGTGACTGATTTTGGTAACACCACCACCCCTCTCCAAATTGACCAAGAAATCAAGATTGTAGCACTAGAAACACCATATTTCTTTCCAATAGCTACTAATTCATCGTTAGTTAGCAATGGAGAATTGGTGGAACCCAAAGGACTATAAGCTTCTAATACAATTCCTTTCAACGAAGCATATTCTAATAATTTATGTTGTGGTAATTGCGGATGTAATTCAACTTGATTAACAGCTGGAACCACAGTCGTACTATCGGCATTTAACAATTTCTCCAAATTGACAACGTCAAAATTCGACACCCCAATAGATTTAGCACCATGACCAATCAATTCTTGTACTTTGGCCCAAGTTTGGATAAAATTCCAATCATGAACAATATCTCTCTTGCCATCAGGTAATGTTGGGAATTTCCAATTGTTACCATTAGGATTCAATGCAACTGGCCAATGAATCAAAAACAAATCAACATAATCCAAACCTAATCTTTTTAAACTTTCATCCAATCCCTTTCTTGGTTCCTTATGGAAAGTGCTCCATAATTTGGTAGTAACAAAGATTTCTTCACGAGGGATACCACTATCTTTGATGGCACGACCGATACTTTCTTCATTTTCATAAGCAGCAGCGGTGTCGATGTGACGATATCCGATCTTCAAAGCTTCAAGAACGGCTTTGTAGACCTCATCAGGGGTGGATTGCCATGTGCCTAATCCCAAGGCAGGAATTGAATTACCGTCGTTTAATTTGAATTGTGGGATTGACATTATTGTTAGTGCGGAGTAGTGGGTATAGTGGGTAGACTTGAAATGAAATAAAGAAGGAAGAGGAGGAGGAGGAGGGGGAGATACAAAGAGTTGATGCGTTTGTGTGGTTTATTTATAGTAGTTTGTTCATATTGGCTTAGACGTGGGGGATCTCCACAGTCGTGGAAAAATCAAACTGTGGAGGAACATAATAATCGGATCGATCGATCATTTCGCCGTGTTTGAAAAAAGTGGAGGTTTGGTGTTTGGAGCTATTCCATTATCATCAGGGCAATTGGATGAGGATGTAAATAGATTATGGTTTACCAGTTAGTTTGTTCCGAGTGTGTGGTGTGGTTATATTGTTGTGGGGAGTAAATTGCGGAATTTTGCAAGAAAAACGTGGATCTGACTACCGCATATAATTTGTAATCGAAGCATAATGAGAACATTGGCATAGTATAATTTAATCCTTTTCTGTTGAGTCGTATCGATGAAATATTAGGTAGAAATGGTGTTATCAAAGTTACGAACTATTTTTTGCAGCCACAATTTTATGAAAAAAATAAGCTTTTATTTACGTTGACAAGATCTGACACACAGGTATCATTTTGTAAATTTTGTAGCCATATAAGTAAACAAATATAGATATAATTAGAAATATCTAATTACCGAAAAATTAAGGATTACCCTGAAAGATGAATAAAAAAAGGAAGACCGGAAACAAGAATAAAAGAATCAACTTTTGCAATTACATAGAAAACATTAGCAAATTAGAATCAACAGCCCAACCCAACCCAACCCTATCCTACTCTATCCTGCCATACCTCTTTTACTCCAATTAATTGTATGGCAAGATTACTAAATTAATTGGTTCACTCTTGGAAGTGATAGGTTGATCATAAATCTTGTAAACACCATTACCATTAACAGCTGAATTCCAGAACTTCACCTTACCATTTAGTGCCAAATATTTAACTCCTTTAACAGAAACAATTGAAAAACCTTCAGTGTATAAAGCATCATTTTGTACTGGATTATCGAATTGGAATTGATGGTTGGCAACAATTTGTCCAACACGGTCTTGATGATCTCTAATAGTACCACATTGTAAAGTGAACCAGTATGGTGATGTCTGGTCGTGATAGTCGTCATTGGAACCATCTCTTTTTGCAACTACTCCGGATGTAGATGAGCTTGGTGCCACTGTTACCGAAGATTCTTCTAGTACCGATGACTCTTCTGTTACTGACGATGCTTCACTTGGTACTTCTTCACTCAGGCTAGATTCAACAGAACTTGATTCTTCCTCACTAGAAGTAGAACCGACAGTAGTAGTGGTGGTGGTAGTACTGAATTCAGTGGTAGTGGTGGTAGTAGGAGTAGTAGTTGGAGGACATTCAGCAGTACTTGAATTTTCAACCACATATGTCTTATAATTACCATATATCAATTGACCATCATCGAGTTGATAAACAATATCATAATATTTATCGTACTTGGATTGTTTAACAGCTAAATAAAACTTCCCATCATAAGTATTATTACCATATTCACCATTACTGGCACTTGGACAATTCCCCATCTGACCACCATCACGTTTATCTTCAATCTCATCCTGTGGAACGTAGCTGGATTTCGTGATTGCTAAAGTAGTTAATACTAAAACAGTGAAAATCATTTTTGTTAGTTTGTTTAGTTGTGGAAATGGAAGAAGAAATAGTAGGAAGTTTTTGTTTTTACAACCAGTTTGATTGAAGAGAAAATCCACTCATATTTATAGTTTTTAAATTCATATGTTTTTATTTGATAAATTGAGGGATTTGTTAACAATTTTTAGGGGTGAAATTGGTTGTAAGAATTTTGGTGTGGGCTGTGAATAGGTTGCCAAAATTTGAAAAAATTGAAAAAAAAAAATTAAAAACGTTTCTTCAATAGAATATTCTGTTTGGACCGTCTAGCAACAACTGGGCTGTGTTAAGTCACTTTTATAACTATCATTATTTACCTCTATTTCTAATTACATTACATTTTTTACTGTTTAATGTGAACTGTGGATTCTGGCTGTATACCTTGGTCTCTTTTTCTCCACGTTAGAGAATTCGATATAGTAAAGGAAAAAAATTTAGCAACCAAAGTTTAATTCAATCACTTCTGGGCAAACATTTGGTCTCCAGATTTTCATTCAAACAAGTTCTAAAATATTTCCTTTATCTCTATATATTAAACCCAAACTAAAGCTATATTACACAGTAAACAAGTATATAATTAAAAAAAGCAATAAAAGGAAAAAGAATAGCAACATCTATATATATAGTAAGAACCAAGGCAAAAGTATCCCTTTCGACGCATATCTAAACATAATCTGGGGTTCGTCTTGGATTAACACCAGCTGGTTTTCTCAAGTTTTTCAAATCTTGTAAATTCTTAGCAGTGATAGATTTATCGTCACCATCACGCGTCAGCAAAGTTGGTTTATTACTGACTCCCATGGATAACCTTCTTCTAATTTCATCCTTCATATCTCTGTTGTTGTTGGCACTACCGTTATTGAAACCGTTGTTCGCAGTAACGGAATAACTCAACGTTCTTGATCTCAGCGATGGTGGCGCGGTAGGAACAACAGAATATTTACGTTCTCTAAATACAACTCCCACTTCTTTAACATTCTTTTGGTGTTCTGGCTCTGCTTTAACAAACCAATCTAAATTCTCATCATATTCATACATGGTATAATCGGTACCATATGGTTTCAGCTCTAAACAGTACAATGTGTGTAATGGTACGTCCAACTCCCCAATAGCTGATTTTTCGAGATTCAAAAAATACGCCAATAAAATACGTGAAACAACACGATGTGATATGAGTAACAAATGATCAGTGGTTCGTTCGACTTCGGCAATCAACGGACGCAACCTCGTCAAAACATCCAAGTACGATTCTCCACCGACCCCAGGGTATCTGTAAGTTAATTTATTCTTTAATCTTGATTCAAACTCTCTTGGATGTTTACTTTGGATTTCTTGGTAAGTCAAACCTTCATATTTCCCACCACCTAATTCGTTCAACATTCTCAATTGTTTCACAGAATACAACTGGTCGTTGAAATATTGTCCCGTTTCTATAGCACGGGAAAGCATCGACGTCCAAACACAGAAATTTGGTTCACTAGGAATCGAATCCAAAGTAGCAACATCATCTTCATTGAAAATGGAATTGTATTTCAACTCCAATCTAGTGGAGAATCTTTCCAATTGTTGCTTTCTAAACTCTTGACGTTGGAATTCCATAAATTGGGTTAACGCTTTGGAGAATTTGATACCTCTCTTGGTCAAATGAGCATCTCCACCAATTCTACCTGTCAAGTTATCGGTACTTTCACCGTGACGGGTAATCCAAATTTGACGTTCACACAAATTGAAATTAAGCAAGAAATAGATAGTTTGAGATGCAAGGAACCCTTTGATGTTATAACTCACCACTTTTTTCCCAACATCAATCATTTTGACATATTGGAATCCAGATACTTTCTCCTCTTCTTCATCAATGGTTTCATATGCCTTTTCATAATTATGTAAACGACCAACAAAATCGGCTAGTGCCACTTTAGGATCCATATCTTTATAGTCAGGACCACTCAACTTCAATCTAATATTTGACTCAATGATATTTGGATCGCTACAGATACTTTCCAAAAATAACACTTTCAACTCACCATTGGAACGATCCTGGATCTTCTTTAATATTCTTCTTCTTCTGGCTTTGGTGGAATTGGTGGCATCAAAGATGCCTACCGAGCCAGTGCCTTTAATCACATAGTCCAACAATTGGTCCAAAGTATCCATGGCCCATTTCTCACGCAACACTGTACTTGCCTTATTATCTGGATTGAAAAATGCAGCGTCGTGTTGTTGCGGAGATTGTGCTTCGGTTGGTGATCTTGTCTCTGTGGGAGTATTATTATCGGGCAAAGGTTGAGTTTCTGGGCCAGCGTTTAATTTATCTTTTCTTCTGGTATTACCAACATTGAAAACTCGGCAATCATGCTGCAACCAGTTTAAGTATCTGGTTAACTTGTTAGTGATGTACGATTTACCCCTTGCTGGCAATCCAACCATAACAATGACCAATTTGGAACCAACATCCACCGATGCAATCTTACCATCCGGGGATGTCTTGGATGACGTCTGTCCTGGAATGTTTAATGTGTACGCTTTTCTTGCCGATGGTGGGGGTTTGGTCATCAATAGGTTCTTCAATTTTTCCACTGATGGAGTTTTCTCAAACTCTTCTTTCATATAATCAGGAACATCTTTCAATAAGTGATCTTTTATATTCTTCGCCATGACTAGTCCTTTTGATTTATCACCATCTTCTGAGGAAATAGTAACTACTGAACTCATAGGACTGACCAGGTTAGATTGGTCATTATCATTGACGATAACATGTGGAGGTGATCTTGACGGAACGGAATGCAGTGGGCCCGTGACCCCGGAGCCCGGAGTTAACAGTTGGTTATTATCCCCCATAATTTTTCTTGCTGCGTACAGCGCAGCTTCCTTTCTAGACAGCGGAGATGACGGTTCAGGGGCCGATGACGTATGCTTATCAACTGGGGTTTCCCCACCTTTTTCGTTCTTGCCCATTTCCGATAAGTTCAAATGTGAAATGTTTTTCGTTTTGCTGAGATTAGGCGTTGACTGGTCTTCCTTGTTGCTTGAGTCGCACTCTTCTTCTTCGATAGGGTTGATGTTTCTTTGAAGTTCGTAATCATCGTCTTCATCTTCTTCTTCTTCTTCAGATTGCTCTCTTGTCATTGGTGAGCCCATTGTAGACACTATAGGTGTATCAGTAGGAGGACGTTTGTTGAATTCAGGCAAATACGAGCTCACAGAACTATTGGAATCGCAGGGCTCTAATAATTGGGAATCCAAAGACTTGGACAATGCCAATTTTTCACCACCATATTGATTATACTTGTAACGCATTCCAGATGGTTTTTTCTTTTTCATTTTCAACGACACACTAGAACTTGTTGGTGATAGCGTATTTGGTGATGGAGTCATACTACCCGCAGTGAATTTGACATTGCTCTTGCGCAATATTGGGGTATAGGAGCGGTCAAGGTGTTCTATTTGTTGAAGATGAGAATGAGGATGAGGATGGGGTTGTGGTAGTGGTTGAGGTGAAGATAGTGTTTGTTCATGTTGTGTTGGTGGCTGAGGTGGTCGTTGGTTCTTGAAGCCTCTAAAATTCGGTTCTCGTAAAAACACCTCACTTGAATCCTGTTGGACCATTGATGTTGCACTTTCATCTTCGTCCACTTCATACTCATCATCACTGTAGATTTCATTGTCTGAATTGTCAGATGCACTTGACGATAAAAAGACTTGCGATGTGTTTCCTGAAGCAAGATTTGAAAAAGAAACTCTCTTATGCGTAGCCCTAGCATGGCTCAAGACACCAACGCTGATGGAATTTGACTTGACGCGGTGATGTGTCGGAGGTTCAGGTATTGACGATGTGGATGATGATGACGAGGAGTTGGATGCTTGCTGTGGTTGTTGGTGCTCATTTTCATGATCTTGTTGTTGCGGTGGGGACTGACGATGAGGTGTCGGAGGCACTGGAGTCTTGAAGTTTGCTGCTATCAAACTACGAATTGATTCATGAGTAGGTTGACCCTGTTGAAGTATTGAGCTTGTAGGTGACGGTGTGGTATTGTTGGATGGGTTCGTCATTGGCGATGACATGGGTGGAAGCAAATGTTGTAATCTGTCAAATAGTTGTTACTTAGTCACTTGGTAGTTAAAAAAAAAAAAAAAAAAAGAAAATTAACCACGATTCTAAAATAATAATAGGATAACGAACAAGGAAAATTTCTAAAATGATGAAGTGAAGTAATAGTTATTTGATCCTTGATCTAATGACAGTACTTGTAATAATTAATTTGACGAAAAATTAAAGGATTCGGTAATAAGCGTGGATAAGATTTTAGAACGAATTGGAAAGTAGATGATCACAATTATTCCTATAACTTTAAAAAAAGAAAAAGCAAAGCAAAGCAGAATTCCGAAAAAAAAAAAAAAATCGCCCTCCAATCTTTTTCATTGGGGTGTCTTTTTTAAGACAATATGGTGGGGGTCAGAGAGAAACGGTGAAAAATGATGAGCTGGTAGCGATAATAGTAATCCTGGAGATTGTATATAGATCACTGATTTGACCTTGATAAGATAAATCGTACCATGGAGCTTTATTATTTGCGGGTTTTCTCTTATCTAGCTAATTACATAATACAATAATGATTACAGCAAAGCACATTTTACTAATCTCGGACTTTCTTTATCCGCATGCATAAAAGAAAGAATACACTGTTAATAATATTGGCACCTAACCACACAAACCCACGGACGGGAACACGCGCACACCACGCTTCCCCCGTCCATCCTCCGCATCAAGCCCAGGTGCCCAGACAAAAAAAAAATTGCCTACGTGTGGAGAGGGGAGATAACACTATTGGTGCCCACGTTTTTTTTTTTATGTATTTAGTTAATACTTGATGTTACTTGGTCTACTTTTTGATAACTGTATTTCTGAATAGGGGCAGTTTTTGATTTGTTCTTTCGGGCGTTCATGTGGATTTAACATTCTTGTCTGTAGATCAACAATTGCTTATGCACCTTGGTGGGAGGGTTAGAAAACTGAACAAAGAGCGGTTTTCATTTTTTCAGAAAGGTTGATTGGGTTTAAAACTGAAACTAAAACTAAAAGAGCTTAATATGGAACATGCAATTAGTAAAGAATCCTCTGTGTCTTTTTTTTTTGAACTATTTTTGGATCGATTTCGTTACAAATTTTTGTCAACTTTTGCAATCACGTGTAACCTAGAGAATACGAATGAAATCAGCACATCATAATCGTACCACATATTGGAATGTGTTTCAACACACGTTCATGGATTGGAATGCATCTTGTATTGGTATACACAAATCACACTTCCCCTGAAAATTTGCGTTTTATTGTAAATTCAATACTAATGAACCTGTGGTTAAAGTTGCAAAAAAAAAAAAATAGACGCTATTTTTCTTTCTTTATCATTAAATAAGCATAAAAATAAAGCAATAATGGTTTGTAGCGTTTCGGACTGGTTCATTTTGCGAACTCCTATTATTTGAATAAACGCTTTCGTGAATTCTTGGGATAATTCAACTTTTTATTGTGCATGATGAGTTTAGGATGTAATACATGAACGCACATCTTGAATGTGTGGATTCAGCTCAAGTGAGAGTTGCGATGGAGTGTCAGGGGTATATTGGAACGATGGTTCAATGAGTTTGGGAAAAAAAATCACCTCAGAATATCGCTCAATTCTGATACGAAACGATCTCGTAGCATTGGCATAAATATGTTGCACCATTTGACTCCTCCCACATCAATTCTGCCAACTCAATTATACGTTTGTTTTACACAGGGAATGTTCATTTAAGCTTTTAAGTTAAACTTTCATTTAACCCATGGACAAACACTTTGGTGGTAAGATTTGCAGTCGACCAACACACACACACATTTTATTTATTTTGATTTTACATCGTCATGCAATGCTCATTTCATCAAACAGGCTGCTCGTACGTTTTATTTCGCAACGACACCACAAAAAAAAAAACACATACACACATCATGTGGGAACCATCGCAAGGCATTTGCCATCAAGCTGCTTAGAATGAAATGAAATTTTGGTTAATATTACACCAACCTCTGAGCCAAAGCCAAGCTGTGTAAAAAAAAAAAAGAAAAAAAAAAATTGGTGAAGCTGTTCTGCAGATGTTTTGTGCCATTCGAAACACAACAGTAACTACATATTCATGGAATTTTCTATGCAAGTTTCATGATTTCAACAGCCAAGCAGCCAATCAGTCAATTGGCCAGACAACCAACCAAACTTCCAACCAAGCAAAACATGAGATACCGAGAATCTATGTGTAGAAGAAAAGAAAATATCAAATACAAATTGGCCGCCTGTGTTTATTTGCAACTTGGTCTTCTTATTATAAACGGATTTAACTTGACCTCCTAAATCAACGAGACGTGTCAAGTTATAGTGATCACCAGGGTCTTGCTTTTTCTTTCAAAGCTGTAATATTATGTGTGTGTGTGTGTGTGTGTGTGTGTGTGTGTGTGTGTGTGTGTGTGTGTGAATCCAATACTAGGAATTGATCTCCCGACGCAAATAATCTTTACAACGTATTTTTATTTTTGAATGTGACAGTGGTTTACTGTTTTCCGTCTTCCATTTTCTGGCTTTTTTATTTTTATTTGTCAATTGAATCCATAATGATTATTTTATTTTATTTTGCCATCATTCGGACAAGGCTCGAAGAAATGCAAGCAATTGGGTGATTTTTTTCAGTTTTTCAGTTTTGCGAGTGCCAGTTATGCCGATAATATTATGACACAAAATCCAAAGCTTAAATGGATTGTTCCAACGATAGCTGACTTTTAGTGAGTCTTCTGTTAGTATACCGGGAATTAGAAAGTTCATTGTTCTCGGTTGAAAGGTATAAAAATAGTGTGCCATGTAACTCGAGACAAGAATCAGGCAATTGAGTCAATCTCGGGTGGTATTTGTATGGAGATGGCACAAGAACGGGAAACAAAAAAAATGGGAGTGTTGCAATGGGTTCGAGACTTGCCCAAAAAATTGGAGAAGGATATAATGGCGGAGGGAGGAAGCGAAACAGACTTTGAAGGCAAACCTAGAACTGCGCAAAAACGTTCTATTTTCTAACTTCTCCATAGAAAGAAAAATAAAGTATGAAGTTTCGAATTTTGTGTTCAAACATTTCCCACATAATATTCTTGATCACAAGTGCACGCAGCTGTAATATCGGAATGTACGATCGGTAAATAACTAAATATAGTGTGGCTTATTAATAAAGCATATCCAGAGAGAGTGCAAAACAGAGGAGAGACTGATATGGAGAAAGAGAGAGGGAGACAGAATGAACGGTTGGCTTTTAACCAAAAGTCAACTACAACCGACACGCCACACGAATCTTGGAGGATTCGTACTCTTGTTGAATTAGATTTTAACGAGGGCTCAAGCAGATAGTGAATTTCATGTTACATTTGGTACGAATTTGTAGATACCAGCGAAGAACGAATGGTAAAATTGCCGTTCCCTCCACCCAGTCTTTGTCTTCGTTTCATCCATGTAGCTCTTGTGTCAACATGTTCTATAATAAAAACAGGCGATGTGTTGCACTTGCATCTACTTCCTATTGAAACATAGGCATCTGGACAAGGCTGGCCAAACAGTAGTAGTTGATTCGAGTTAATCTGATGGTGAACTAAACAATGGAGGAGTTGAATAGGTCGTGCAGAAGTGCAAGAACCTTTCTTCAAGCATATTTTTCAGTTTCTTTTTTTTTTTCTTGGGAGATAAATAAATAAAAAAAAAATTAAATTTTTAAACTCCCACCAATTAATCCGTGGTGCATAATTGCATGCACCTATTTTGCGTGTGCCTGTACACTACTCACTAAGAAAAGACGACCCAGATAACCACACCACACCTCACACACACAAAGAACATGGCACAAAGCACACACGCACCCACCGACTACAAATTAAAATATTTTCAACAATTTGGGGTAGTGATTATTATGAACAGCTTTTTTTTTTTTTTTACCTCTTGCATTACACTTATCGATGTTCCACCAGGCTGTAATAACTGTTGTTGCTGTGGTAACAGTGGATGTAATTACAAAACATAGGCACTGGAGCCACTGCGACTTACTCTCTAGCAGTATATAGAGATAGATCAAAAAAGGCGGGACAAAAAGAAAAAGCAGAAGAAAAAGAAAAATAGTAGAAGCAATTGAGTAAAAAAAAAAAAAAACTTCCGGTATATGTGCATATTGTTATATAAAATAATACAGCACATTTACATTTACATTTACACTTACATTTACTTTTTACACTTCCACTTCCACTTATACTGTATAAATAAAAACACAATTTACAATTTACAATTTGATACTGAAAAGAAAATAAAAGAAAGAACGAAAGCAAAAAAAAAAAAAAATTCAAATTTCCAACTATTTCAAGAATATCTTTTTTTTTATTTCACTAATTCACATAAAGATTATATTGTACTTTTCTTTTTCCTTTCTTTCTTGATAAGTCCCATTTTTTTTTTTTTGTATTAATCTCACTTGTTCAAATTGCTTTCACTTGTTTGACAATATCTTCTAGATTGTACCTTCAATTCAATTCAATCTACTTCCAATTCGTTCCCCTCCAATCCCAGCCAAAACTACAATCGGTACTGTTCATACGCTGCAGTGGCCCCACGCACGTTTAGTCACAATTTTTTTTTTATCAAGTTTGATTCAATAGTCTTTTTTTTTATTATTATCTTCATTTACTATTTAAACTTATTCATATCTCATATACCCTCAAGAGAACCTCAATCTGTTGGAAGAAGAAGCAAGAATGTCGCTGGATTTCCCACCATTGTTTGAGAATACCACCAATTCATTTTTCAATAACCAAATGTTGAACGGAAACCCACCAAATTCTGGTTCAAACGGCAGTAGCTACACCGCCACAGCCAACAACACCGACACCATGGACATCCTCTCCATTCCCGAATCATTCCAATTAAATGACGAAATATTCTTCAACACTTCTCAATTTGATACGCCGTTGCCTGGCGATAATGGCGTGATCCACCAACACCAGTTGCAACAACACCAAAACCAACAGTCGCACGGATACATTGACAGTGCCAGCACCCTCCGTTCTTTTGAAAGTGAACTAGTCAGCAATATGTCATCAAACTCGTTGAATACCTACTTTACTGGCCAAAACACCGCGTCGTCTTCCTCGTCGCTGTCTTTTTCTTCGGGTTCCGCAAATAACCAAAACGTGGTGGTAAATTCTACCACACCAAAAATACCTGGCACACCACAGCCTCAGTTCGCTCACCACGGAAGGAATAACTCAACTTCAGTTCCAATTGACCAGTTGACATTGTTGACTTTGAGAACACCCACCACTGCAAAGCCTGTTAACAATCAATTGCAACAAAACCAGTTTAACGGCTTGCAACAACCAAATTTCGACAATTTTTCACCAACTTCTGGTATTCAGCAACAACAGCAGCAGCAACAACAGCAACTACAGCCAGTGCTAGCACAGTCTCAGCAACAACCCATATCACAAGGGTCATTTAACCAACATTTCCAACCGGGGTTAGCAAACAATGTTAATGTGGATGCCAGCACGATCGCCGCTGCAGTCGCAGCAGCTGCCGCAACAGAAAATAATGCCGACGCGGAGACGATTATTGAAGAAGGAACAATCAATCCCCGTCAGTTGTTCAACAACAAATTGGGCACCTCGGCTAGTTCCCCAAGTTTGTCAACTTTGTTTTCCAGCAGTAAGGGTGCTGCAAATGTACATACTGTTGCTGCTTCACAAGCACAGGCACAATTGCAAGGACAAGGACTCTCGCAACAGCAACAGCAACAACAACAACAACAACTACAGCAACCTCCGCAATTAGTCCAACAACAACAATTGCAGCAGCAGCCGGTAGCACAACAAGTTGACCCAAATCTTCTACAGATACAGTCAGGAATTTCACCACAATCCACTCAACGTGTCAAGCACATGCGCAGTAGTTCATCCCCTCAGTTTGATTTCAAAGTTAATGACGATTTCTCGAATGCAATAACTTCGTGGTTTACCAATAACGCTCCAGAAAGATTGGAAGAAGAAGCTCAGCGTTTGTTTGTTAATCCAAGTGGTATACTCAAAAACAACAAGAGTAGAACTCATTCCTATTCCAGTGGGGTTATGCATTCTAGCCGAGGACCAAGTCGAAGAAACTCGGTTCAATTGTTAAGTAATGGTGGTGCTATAGTTACCAATGGATTGCCTCATTCAGTACATAATTCGCCTATCGCATTGTCTTCAGGCCATTTTGAAAATATTAATGAAGAGAATGATGGCACTACCATCGGTGCCACTGTAATGGCAACCATTGATGACAATAGCATGAATACCAACAATGGATCCGAACAAAAGAAAAAGAGAAGAAAGAGTTCGGTGAATATTGCTTCCATGGATGGTACAGTTCCTTTGCCAGATTCGCCATCTATCTCCCCCACAGCCTCCAACGTGGCGAAAGAAGACGCTCCAAAGAAACCATCCTCCACCAAACTGGAAAGGAAGAAGGCTTCACAGGCCGTGACCGTTACACCAAATGCGCAAGGTGCATTCCCATGTAATGAATGTGATAAACAGTTCAAGCGTTCTGAACACTTGAAGAGACATCAACGTTCGGTTCATTCAAATGATCGTCCCTTCCCATGTAAATATTGTGAGAAGAAGTTTAGTAGATCCGATAATTTGGCACAACATTTGAAAACTCATACTAAACTTGATGCAAATGGGAATCCGACTATTGTGTATGGCAACCCAAACAACCACGGTAGAAGAGAGAAAAAGAAATCGTTATAATAGAGAGGAGGGAAATTTGGAGAGCCGCTTTGTTGATATTTGATATATTGTTGGATGTTCCATACATTTTTTTTTGTTTATTTGCACTCTATCGGGATGATGAATTGTCTTGATTGATTGCACTCAAATTGAATTTTTTTTTTTATTTTGATATTTGATATTTGATTTTGCTTTTTTGTTTATTTGGTAAATAGTTTTTGATTTTTATTTGGAATTGTGGTTCGTTTATAAGTTTTTGATTTTAAAGTTGTTTCGTTTTACTTGGGGTTTACTCGTTCGTTCTTTATTTTTTGTTCAACTTGATGGTTTATTGTTTGTTTTATTTTTTTCGACTTCTATTTTTTATTTAGTTTTTTTTTTTTTTTTTACAATTAGGTTATATATAACATTACTATTGGCTTTGCTCTTGGTTGTTGTAATAGGTTCTGGTTTTGTATATTGAATTATATCGTATTCTTTCAATCTCCATTGTAGAGTAAATCCGTTTGCAGCAAACCCAGTCAGAACAATCTTTTGCCCAATCAGAAAAACAAAAAAATAGTTCCCATGAGAAGGAGAGAACGAAACCAAAGAAAAAAAAAATCATAAAAAACTGTAGCCAAACTCTTTACAGTGAACTAACCATAGAACCACAGAACAATGCGTAGCTCAATAATAAGAATGGCCCGTAATCCATGGGCCAAAAGAGATGCTTGGAGATACGAAGGACAATTCACCAGATTCAATAGATTTAGAAATGCTTTCCCAGGTTTTGGTATAGCTACTGTTGCCTTTGCATTGTATTGTGGGTATGAACAATTAGTCTTGAAAAAAGAAGACCACCATGACGATCACCATTAGAGAACTAGGGACAATGAAAGAGAGAGTGTATGTGGGACAGACTAGATGTCATTCAATTTATTAAAATTAAAATACAGTTATAACGATCGAAATATATGCTTTATTTATATACATATTCAAAACGTTTTGTTTACAGGCAAACGAATAAACCAAACTAAATTGTATTATTGTTCTATTTACAGTATGAATGTTTCATGCTACGGCGTGCTAGACGACAGAGAAGTAATCAATTTCTAGCCCTACGTCTATTCTGACTGCTCTGGTAACTCAGTCTCCAGTAATAACTGATCGAAAATGGACGTTCTAGTTCTTTCCACTTCAACCATAGAACCAACCGGAGCACTTGATCTACTCATATTAGCTTCCAAAACTCTAGTCTTCTCTTCGGCAAGTTTAGTCCAAACATCGATATATTCTTGTTCTTTCGAAATGTTCCAATCAATATTGGTACTTCCATAGATTGCTCCATACATCGTGCTTTCTTCTTTAGCGACATGACTTTCCATTTCTTCACTCATTCTCAATTTATAAAATTCAAATCTGGCGGTATCATAGGCTTGGAATAGGGACCAGCTGGGGTTTTGCTTATTCAACCACAACGTACGTTGAACCACTGATTCCCCATCTAATGGCTTATGCAATTGTAACATACGACTCCAGTCACATTTATCGTTATCATCACCTGTATTCTCAATCAAGTTTTTAGGACGGGCTAATTCCCAAGGATGCTGTTGGAAGAAGATTTTACGCAAAGCGTCTTCTTCAAATCTCAATTTAGGAATTGTATGGATCTCGTGGTTTCTGGACTTTTGGTCTCTTTTGGATTCACGGGTTTTGTAAGTTTGACCAGTAATATCTAACTTAATTTCCCCTGGATTTTTATAAACTTGTTTAGGTGTCTTGCGGACCTCTTTAATCAAGTTGTGAGTGGGTGGGTGTTTGGCCACGACGTCAAACCAAGCTGGCTTTTGTTTTAACAAACCAGATTTTAAGTTTGCTGACGCACGTTGCAACACGTTGGTAGCTTCTGTTTGGATTTTCATTTTTGAAGATTGGTCTAGTAGTCCTGGTTGAGTACTAGGTGATTTCTGGTTCGTGAAAAATAAAAAAAAAAAATTTTTTTTTTTTTCTCTTTACTTACTAGGACTAGTGTAAGCAGTGATTGAGATTTGGCAAAAAAAAAATTATAGGTGAAAAACATTTTTGTTGCAATATCAGATTTTCCTTCTGGAACGGAAGACAAGAATTAGCATATGAGTATACCACGACGATTTAGTGTCATACCAAACAGGAGTCAACTTGAGACATCAATAAACCGTTTTATCCAACGAGTGAAAAACGAACAGTCCCGAAATTCTGGCGCATTATTAAAATGCATCGATTCACTCATAGACAAATATCAACCCATCTTGATTGAAAAATTCAACATAAGCCCCAACATATCCGACCAATATCAACTACAACAAGAAATCTGGGACAAGCTAAAGAAAAGAAAGTCAGAAATAACTGATCCTGCCGTGGAATTAAGACGAAAATTAATGCAAAATAACAAAGTTAGATATACCAAACAGTATCGAGAATTTATCCGTACATTATACCCTATCAATATCAGCCACAAACTGAGAGTCTTTGACTCAGAAGCGAAATATTTTGATTTGGTTAACAATGCCAGAAAATATCTAACTGTGGAACACGACGAGTTGTACAAGAGCTATATCGACTTGCCATCCCCGGCACCACTATTCATAAAATCCGAAGATTTGGAAGCATTCATCGCCAGATTCCTTCTCACGGAGAAAGCATATGCGAATAGGCATATTATTGAAGGAAGCATCTTTAAGGACAATCCTGAAGGTGCCATTACCGGGCTCAATCGTCGGAACGATAGAAGACAGGCATACCATGACATGTGTGCAAAAATAATTACCGACCTTAATAATTCAAATTTACCGGTTACAAAAATGGAGAAATTGCGTATGGTTTATTTATCGTTTTTCAAAGACCGTGAAGATTTAATTGCATTTGTGAACAATGATGAAAATTTGAATTATCCCAAATTTAAGCTACTGGACTATGAAGCGATTCGTAAACTGTTTGGTGACGATAAGTTTATCTTGAACACGTTGTTATTTTTGGCCACGAGACATGATGGATATGATATAATAGAAGATGTGCTACCAAGACTTGGACTTGGTGAGATAATCAATACACAGAACACCGAGTCGGCAGAGTCGAAAGGGCTCCACAACTATTCGTTGAACCATTTAGTAGGGTATTTCACGTTCCACATTGAGAGACCAGAATATGACATGTATTTGAAGAACACGCTTGATTATATAACTGCCAACGTGCCTGTGTTGAAAACAGGTATGATCAATACTGTTATCAAGTCGTTGATTGACCTAGGTTGTCAAAGGGAAGCTCGCTTGTTATTCGAGTCTGCATTTTTCCAAGATTTTGCAAATGCAGACAACAGTGAGGAAAATTCCGAAACTATAACTTACAAGAGTATCACACCTGAAGATGCGATAATTAACCGGGAATGGTTGGACATTTATCAGAAATTGAAGGCAATAACAAATGACCAAGAGATAATCTATAAATTAGTGCCTACAGAAACCTCGTTCTTGTGGTTTATTGATGACTACTGCAAACATGCCAGTTTCGCAGAAATTAAACAAATGATCACGATAATGGATAAACATGCGCGGCAGCCATTGAGTACCAGAATATATACCAAGATTTTTGCAGCATTTGCTAAAAGGGTGGGCGAGCCCAGCTGGACATTAGATGAATTTGTTGAAATTGTCACCCGATTAATCAACGATGTTGATAATAACGAAAAAAGTTGCAACTACTTGAAGAGATTGTTCGAGGACAGCGATATAAAAGCTTTGAGTGTCAGGGGAAGGAATACTTTGGATATCGACACGCCAGATGTTTATGAGTATGTTCAAGTGCTAAGATTGAGTAATTTGATGATGGATATGATATTTAAAGCATTAGAAGCATTGTTACATAACCAAGACCCCGAGAATACAACCTATGGACCAATTTTTACGAGTTTAGAAGAGTTACAGCGAAAAAGAAGGAACATGCTCAGGAATCCAAAATATGAAGATGATGTTGCGTCGCCATATATAGCCGATAAAGTTCGGTCTGTCAACGCTGCAATTTTGCTAGGCATATTTTCCCTCATATCACAATTGTAAACAGTCCGATAGAAATCAAGTATTTATTCTTCAAATGTACATAACACGAAATTCACAGTCTAATAACTAAGTATATCCAAACAAAATCTATGCTGCTTGTTCCACTTCAGTTGGGTTTTGGCAGTCAGTCCAGAACGTCTTTGGCGTAGCAGCCATGCTCTCGTAAACCAACAAAACGATTAACAAAAGAGTCACCAACCCCGTTCTCATCGATGTTCTGTCATCGCAGAACCAAGTGTATAACTTTTTCACAAATGGTGCAAAATCTTCACAATATGCCTTGTATTGGAGTCAAATTGAAACCATTGAATCAGACATTCATTGTAGAGGACAAATGGTAGGTTTATCTCACTCAAAACGTCTATTTTGACCCTATTTGTATATGTGACCAAAAAAAAAATTTTGACAGGGGTTCCCCTGCGTAGACTCGATAAATTTTACCTCCTTGATTCCCCTGGGTGGACTCAAATGCCCAATTTTTTGGGACTTTTGAAGGGTAGTCAACCCTCCGGTCATGGTACAGTTGCTTGCCGTCCTCATTTCAAGCTTCATTAATCCTTTGGACGGCTCTCTAGATGGAAAAAGGAAGGAAAGAAGTGGTGACTAAGCACTTTTCCTGCTGTAGGGAAGCTATATAAATATCGGAACAAAACATGTGTTATCTATATGGGTAGAATTAGATAGCAGTGCGTCAAAACTATTTGTGACACGTGACCCTCAATTTTCATACCAAAAGACTGTACATTTATAAACAACAGTATACAATTTTTTTTCTACTTCTATTTAAACGCCTTTTTAGCATCATTATAACCTTTATCGAATTCCTTTTTAGCTTCGCTTTGCAATTCAACAGGTAACTTGGAGATTTTTTCATCCAAATGGTGTACACCCGTTTCATATTTAGCAAGAAGACCGGGGTGTTTGGAAGATTCGCCGTGGGAGCTGTGGTTACCACTTCCAGTAGCAGTAGTTGAACCAGCGGCATAACTAGAATCACCATGACCATGATGATTGGAATCATTATGATGAGATCCACTGGTGTTTTGCTGATGATGATGGCTCAGAGTACTATCGTAACCAGCTGATGAACCATATGCACCAGATCCTTGTTGATGTTGGCCAGTTGTTCCAGAACCATAGCCAGATGTAGTAGAAGAACCATAGCCAGTATTAGAACTGGATGTGGTGCCATGATTACCAGTACCGTGACCAGAGCCAGTGTTTTGAGATTCATAAGCACCAGAGCCAGATTTGTCTCCATATCCAGATGTGGAAGAAGTTCCATGGTGTTTATCAACAGTTGGTGTACCATAGGCACCGGTTTGGCCAGTTTGACCAGAGCCAGTGTTTTGAGATTCATAAGCACCAGAGCCAGATTTGTCTCCATATCCAGATGTGGAAGAAGTTCCATGGTGTTTATCAACGGCTGGTGTACCATAGGCACCGGTTTGGCCAGTTTGATCTGCACCGTATCCAGATTGGGTAGAACCAGTTTGACCAGAACCATATCCAGATTGGGTAGAACCAGTGTGACCAGAACCATATCCAGATTGGGTAGAACCAGTGTGACCAGAACCATATCCAGATTGAGTGGAACCAGTGGGACCAGAACCGTATCCAGATTGAGTGGAACCACTTTGACCATATCCTGATTTAGAATTATCATACCCAGTGCCTGATTGGGAACCAGAATAACCAGATTCTGTAGTACTACCAGTTTGGTTGGAACCATATCCGGATGAAGAATGAGAACCGGTGGTACCAGTTGTACCAGCTGCACCAGCTACATTTTTAACACCACTGGCACCATCTGCTTTACCAGCTTGGTACAGTTTGTACTTTTCTTGGGCAATGTCAGTTCCAGTTTGTCCGTCTTTACCTCCCAAGTAAGTTCCTGCTTGAGTGTTGGCTTTGTCGAAATCGTCCTTCTTGACTCCCTTTAATTTATCAGTTAAACCCATGTTGTGTAGTTGTTGTTGGAATATAATTGTAGTTGAAATAATTGATGATGGAACGAAAATGGGAAGAGGTCAATTGTAGACGGAAATCACGCTCCTATTTATATTATTTCATTTCGAAAAAGGGGGTTACGTCACGAGGGTTTGAAGGTTGCTATGGTCTGCAAAATAAACTTTGCTGTTTAGTGCAGGGTTAAGCAATTGCTCTTTCTATTTTTTCTACTTTTTGCTTTTCGTCTGGGATCGTTACCCCTACCCTATTGTATCGTCTCGTTCCACAGTTGCTGCAAATTTCAACTACAAAATTTGAGGGGGGAAGGGCAAACAGCAATGCTAAATTTCAATTTCGTCATTGGGCGACCTGCGATGATGAACCTTAGCTGCTATTTTACCTTAATTCCAATGATTGACCACTGGATGCAATTGGGTGATAAGATCCGGAATACAACCCACCTGTTGAACAAAAAAAAAAAGACCCGCCAAAAACTGAGGAACTGAAACGACGCTCATGCAGGAAAATAAAATAGGGGTGGTGAATTTCAGGTGACAAATCGGGTACGATATGGAATCACCACGATTAGCAAGCAACAACTCTACGAAGCATGATCTACATTGCCACAATTTGAAGCTGTCAGAAAAACAATTGCTTTCTCCCCAAAAAAAAAAAAAAACAAGAACGTGTGTCGACTCTTGATTTTTCATTAAACATTGCTATCACCGAACGTACCCCACGATATTGTTATGGAAAATGGATATTCAGAAAAATACACATTATTTATTAAACTTGTATTAACTCTCTACAACTTTTTGTATTCTGACAGGTACTTTAATGTTCGAGCATGTGCCATTGGATAAATTTACTGTTAATCTAACATGATACAATCGACTTGTGAAACAGGATTGGAAATCCGGGACCAAAGTGAATCTGTCATAGGATTTACCCAACTTACTTAGTATTTGTTCGCCTTTAAGCATCATGCTTTCCAAATCAAGTCCAATATTAACAGACGCAGTAGCATTCTCTTGACCCATTGTCCATTTAATCGAATCCTTAGCAAATGGTTTGCCATTGACTTTGAGATCTCTAACAACCAAATTGAACGATCGGTGTTCCAATTGGGTAATAGCTTTTAAATCATCAACAAATTGACGCTCCAATTTAAAATTTTCCGGACCCAACTTTTTGAATATCAGATATATCTCTGATGCATATTTTCTGAATGGGTTACTGATGTTGTTAGAAAAATTGTCACTATCATGGAATTGACCAGTGTTGACTTTATTGAATATCAAATCGTGATTGAACTCAATTGGAATGGCATACTTTTCGGAACGGAGTGTCAATACAACAAACTCAGCACTAATGGATTTGATGGTCGGTAGCTGGGGGGATTTCGTACTCACCGAAGGGAACTTTACGGATAAATCAAGCGGAATTTCAAATTTCCAAGATGGAGTAAGTTGATCAATCGGTCGTTGTCTGAATCTTACTGGGGGGATATAGCTAATACAGTATTCTTTCTTTGGCGTCGATAAACGTAATGTTCCCAAATTCTTAGTACCAGTTATTGAATTTTTAATCAAGGGCAAGAAAGTTTCGTACAACTCCACCTTATTGGGATTCACTTTACCATCTGGGACATTATCTCGTCTGTACAATTGACGGCACTTGGCCATTTCAATTTCAGTTTCCGTAAGTTGTTTGCCTATATCGACACTGCCCGAGAAATCCCCATTTTCTATAGACTCAATCAATTGTTTGCCCATGTCTATTTTGTCTTTGATTCTCAGAATAAAGTTATTGTACATCAATTTGTTTTCCAACAATTTCATCAATCTCTCGTTATCAGTAGGCGTTGCAGTCTTTTGGACAACACGTACATGGTTGGTCAATTCTTTCAAAATGACATATTCATCACCCTTAGAGTTAATCAATCTTGTATTATCAGCCGTATCATGAATTTTACCGAAATCAGTTTCCCACATGGATTTTCTACCAATGAATCTTGCCATAACACCGTAACTAACAGACGTGTCAAGCATGGATAAATCTTTGATCTTGTTCTTGCCTCTTTCCGGGAAGTGAGCCAATTCCCATCTAGATAATCCCATGGTAGGAGGCAATTCCACGTGCTTGGACAACCCATGGTCATTGCAGACCGAGTCTAGTAGATTATTTGGGATCCTGAATGTGAAAAATCGCTTGTACGTAAGTCCTGGATATATAGTCTTTTTCTCTCCAAAACATAGAGCAGCACCGTCGACTGGGTCTCTAATGTCTTCACAAACATATGGGTTTCTCGCATCGGTAACCAAACGGTTGATGTTGCCTTCGTTCCAACTGGCGGAGAAATCAAACATTTCCAAAAACTTCTGTATCTTTACCGGCACTCTATCCAGCAGGTCAGCCTTGTTAGCGACCATGAAATTTCCCTCAAACAATAAATAAAACATTTCGAAAGGGATCGGTTTGTCTGAGGTGTTTTTGATCAACACATACCCGTTTAACAAATCCCCTTGCTTATATTCGTAAATTGATGGATCAATGAATTCTGGTTTCTTACCAATCTCGCAAATATCTTTAGTGAAATGAACTTCAAGATTGGCCGCTTCAGAGATCTTATGTTTTGCCCATGTCATATTTGGTAAGCGATGGACGTTGTCCAAGACTGTTTCTTTCCAAAACCCTGTGTTCTCATCAGCCACAATAAATGAGCCGTTTTCGTCGACACCTTGAAAACTCGACCCTGCGTCGGTGGACGTTCGTGACGAACTTAAGGAAATGTTATTAAGACCACCCGAGTTTTGTGATGAAGTGGTTGTAGAACTAGCCTCTGACTGGAAGGAGTCGTTGCGCATGGTATTGTAGCATGGGGGACGAATGCTATTATCTTCAATGTGATCAATAGAATCAAGGGGCATCCCCACAGTGGATGTGAACATCCCATAAGATGGGAGAATTGTCCCGATAGTGTCATCGATAGACTGTTGTTTATTAGCAGGACTCATGATGCTCATCAGTTGTGATTAGAATAAAGAGATGAGGAAAAATGCAGTCTCATTTTTATTTATTGTGGAGGGGTCGGTCTTCTTATTCTTTTTATATTGGTTGTAATATTCGTATATTTGTTTTTTTTTGTATGTGCAACCTGAATTTTTTTTTTTTTTTTAACTGTGTGTGAGTAATAACCATTGCTGCAGATCCTGCTGAGTAATTCAGTTGTGCCCAAACAATAAAACGTATTTCCCTAAATCTGCCCAATACTACAACAAAAGGAAGTCAGACCTGCCACTGTTACAGTAGTTTGGCAGTTTGTGTAAATTTTTATCTGTCAGACAAGGTTGTTTGTACCCGTACGGCTAAAATAATTTTTGGTTGCGGTAACAAGTACCCTGCAGTGACTCATTGGAGACAACTGTTCATTGGCCAGCTGTATTCTGTGTAATAAATGGAGTATTATTAGCAACTTTTCTAGAATAGTTTGAGTGCTAGCCTATCTTCATTTTATTACTCATAATTCTTGTATCATTGTGTATTCATTGGTGAGGAAAAGCTATCACATGGAAGTATGGGCTTCGAAACAGTCATGATTACCTAGTTCAATTGTTTTCTATTTACGAGAATGCATTCTGTGTGAAACTTTATCTTTTCTTGGCAGGCAGAAATTGGGGGGTAGGGCTCTCACCAACTTGTTGACTAATTCTGATTGGACAGTTGCATTCATATCTCAGTGACAAAGTTCTCCTCTTTCAACGATTTCAAACTACCATTCGCCAAACAAAACCATTGGTGGCGTTAGAATTACTTTTTTTTTTTGCAATTACTACACGAGCGGATATATCTAAAAGAAACAAATTTCCGACACCAAAGCTTCGTCATATCTTATCGCTATAACCCTAAGAAAAACTGTGCTTATTATTTTTGGAGATCTGAGTTTGTATCCCAAGGCAAAACAGCCACATTATTCAGATACCGATTCACTTGCTCTATTTCTCATTTATTCATATCGTCTTGGCAGCCAGGAACAAAGGTTGACCAATTTTCTTGAGTTTCTTGTTTTCCGTGCGGCAGAATGAATACTTGATATTTTTATTTTTCAATGTAGTTTACTACGGTTGTAACGGGAAAATTTGAATGAGTGAATTTCTTTCTCTTTTGCACAATAAATTAAATTACTCACAACAGAACGCAATTTATTTGCTATAACTGTAACTTTGCCGTGGTCTATTTTTTTTTTTTTTTTTTTTTTATACAAAACTGTGTAAAAGCCGATCACATTCCTTTTGTCACTTTTGTAATGCCACTGTTTTTTAGTGTGTTCGTTAGCCGTCTGGGCACGATTTCAACCATTAGCTCTGTCCTCAGCATCTCATATAGCTTGATTAAGGCTCCTCAGATGTAGATTCTTATTGTAAACCTTGGTTGAGTAGACCAGGAATACCCAATTCTATTTATATTCTCTCGGGGGTGACACTTGATAAGCTACTGGTTTATCTTCCCCGAGTGTTGCGAAAACTCACCTGTAGTGCCAAGGAAAGAAATAGTTAAACATAGAGTGAGGTCTGTCGATCATCTATGTAAGCAATCATACGACATCTTCCTTACCAGGTCAAGTCAGACCCGTGTTATTTGACAAATAAGAAGGTTCGCTTCTAGAAATAATAACATCATTTAGTGAATTTCAAACTTTAGGCAGAAAGTGTGACACAAAGTGAAATACAACGCAAAATACAACAAAGCCAAAAAAATGGCATCGTGGAAGTCACTTGTTTGATTAACTATATATTCCGACATATCCCTCTTCATCTCTCTGGTATTAGTGTCATTCACTAAGGAATCATGATTGCCAAACTGATAACAGGAAACAGCTCCAACAAACAACTGACAGAATACGTTGCCGAAGGTTCCTCTTCAGCCGCATCGACCAACGGTGCCGCATTGAACAACAACGATGGCTTCTCCCAAGTTTCACCAGAAGAACAACAAGAATTAGAGGAAGAACTACCAAACATCGGGAGAGAATTAACTGACAGTGATGGAGAAGACGAGTTTATTCGTCGATTTGGTGATATCCAATTCCAATATATCAAACCCCCCAAACTGAACTATTGGTTCAAACGTCCCCACGCCTTGAATTTCTTCAAAGATGGAGTATTGTATCGTACGAAGGGCGAAAGAACATCTTCGAAAACAGAGTTATTCTTGGATTTGTTGTACGTGGGTATCATTGCTAATTTGGCTGGTGAGGCAAGTGAAGATGCTAGTGGGTTGGCGTTGTTAAAGTATGTGTTGTTCTTCTTGCCTGCCTGGGTGGTCTGGGCGGATATCAAGGACTTCACCAACTATTATTACAACGAAGATTTCAGTCAAAAGCTATACATTTTCTGGATCCTAGCCCTCCTTACCCTTTATATCAACTCGCATTACGCGATGTTGGACAGTGCCAGCGGTGCTGCTGTAACCGTTGTTCCCTACATCATCTGTCGTTTATCTTTGGCCATCAGTTTGTTTGTTTATTCGTTCTTCATTCCCGAGCACAGGGCACAATCCAGATTATATGCTGCCACCATCCTCGTCACCTCATTGAGTTGGATCGCGGTTATTTTTGTGCCAGTTCGAGTCAAAATTGGTCTTGCCTTTGGATTCTTGTTTTTGGAACAAGTTTGCTTTGTGATTGCCTACCATCCATGGACCAAGAAAATATTGAAGTTGACCAGTTCCACAGCATTGAACATAGAACACGAAGTAGAAAGATTTGCCGTGTTTGTCACCATTGCCATTGGTGAATTCTTGTACAAAGTCGTTGCTCCTGGTGAATTGGGCATTGGGTTCAGTGCCAAGTTTGCCCGTGGTCTCTTCCTTTTGGCCAATGCTTATGTCTTGTTTTGGATCTACAACTACGGTTCCACTTCGTTGAAGGCAGTTCATCCTTTGCGTCACAGTGCATGGACGGCAATGACCTGGATATATGCACATGTTCCGTTGATTGCTGCGTTGGTGTTGGCAGCCGATGCTGGTGGGGATTTGGCATCACTGGATATCTCCAGCACCCGCAAGTTACATCATAGCAGTGGTAGTGAATCTTTGTCTGAACGTCGTAGATCCGAAGTTGAAATTGGCGGAAGTGAGGAACAAGAGAAGAACATGTACGCGTTGTCGTTCTTCTACACAGGTGGTATTGCCCTTTCTTTGATCAGTATGTTTGTGTTGGGGTTTGTCGAAAAAAGCAGAGACCCCAAGGGAACACACCATGTGCCTAAGGATTTGAGAATTGCGTTGCGAGTTCCTATTGGGGTTGGTATTGTTATGTTGAGTTTTGCTGAGTTGAACTCTACTTTGTTGATGGGGTTGGTGACTCTTTTGTTAATCGTTTTGTTGGTTTACGAGAGTATGGCTGCTACGCCAAAGACGTTCTGGACTGACTGCCAAAACCCAACTGAAGTGGAACAAGCAGCATAGATTTTGTTTGGATATACTTAGTTATTAGACTGTGAATTTCGTGTTATGTACATTTGAAGAATAAATACTTGATTTCTATCGGACTGTTTACAATTGTGATATGAGGGAAAATATGCCTAGCAAAATTGCAACGTTGACAGACCGAACTTTATCGGCTATATATGGCGACGCAACATCATCTTCATATTTTGGATTCCTGAGCATGTTCCTTCTTTTTCGCTGTAAGTCACACATTCTCATAAACATCTGGTGTGTTCGATAGGTTGTCGTTTTCTCACTCTACACCTTCCAGGTTGACATCACGAAAAGCAACAAACAAAACAGTAGCAGAAAAATTGTTCAACCACGAAAACAACTAGCCCGTGGCATAGATTACTGAAGCAAAGACCAACAAAAAGCATACAGAAACAAGATTATACTATAACAGTGAGGCATAATGGACGGGTGGAGTGAGATTCTAAGATTACCACCTAGTCTTTTTCTCACCGACAATTTCAACAACCCTTTACCCAAGAATGCATTGATATCATCGTTGCAATTCGATACGACCCAGAATTTCCTTTGGTGTGGTGACTCCAACGGGTACACCAGATCGTTCTCATCATCCAGTGGCTCCATGTATTCAAGTTTACAATTGTACCCATACACCAAATTCCAATCCAATGCCAGTCATCAACCAATATCACAGTTATTGTCCCATAAAGATGGTATACTATCACTACTGACAAATGAAATAAACTTCACTACAAGAAGAGGTATAAATAAATTACAAACAAGTGCCAAATCCTTTGGCGATAATTCTTTTAACAATTTAAGTTCAATGACATTCAACTGCAATTCATACAATGATGTTGTGGTGGGAACCGACTCCTCGTTGACAAAATTTGACTTGTATAAACCCAACGTGTTATCGGCATTTGACCACGAAGGAAGTGTTTCCAAATTAAATAACTCGGGAAAGTTCTTGACCATAGCCAACAGTAATGGGTCACTAGATATATTTGACCCCGTATCTAATTCAACGGTGAGGACATTCTCAGCGCATAATGGGTTTATTTCAGACTTGGATGTCAGAGGTAACTACATTGCTACTTGTGGTTATTCGGTGCGTCCAAAAAGATATCATCATAACCAAGCTCCAGAATATATGGTGGATCCCTTGGTCAACATTTATGATACGAGAATCATGAGGGCCATTTCTCCAATTCCTTTCCCCACTGGAGCTACATCAGTGAGGTTTCATCCCAAGTTACCCAATATCATAATCATTGGTTCTGTCGTAGGTCAGCTCCAGTTTGTTGATATATTCGATCAAACGAATGTGAACGTATATCAAACCAATATAGCACCGCCAGTTATGGGAACAAACAACGGGTCAAAATTACTGAAAATGTCGAATCTTGAGATTAGTGACAGTGGTGATTTCTTGATGTTTAATGATGATAGTGATAGTATTCATTTATGGTCGATCAATCCATCGAGCAAGGATTTCGTGAATTTCCCAGCCCCTGTGGAACAACCGGACATAGTGGAACAAAATGTTGATTTCATTGGTGTGGATGATAATGTGCCATTGTCAATTGTTGGTATGCCCTATTACAAGGATTTGCTATTATCTAACTATCCCAATGACTTACGATTTGTTAAGGAGACTGTAAAGTTGCCAGAGAGTATAGACATGGAGTTGATTTTGGAGAGCCAAAAGCATCCAGGTATGTTCATTCCTTACGATAAATTGAAATATGGACCAGGAAATGTGTACAAGCCTTATCAGTCATTGAAGGAATCGGCCGAGATACTGATTCCCAAATTCATCAGTGAGAGGAAAGACGGTGATGATGAAACTTCGGCGAATGTTACTGAGATAATTGCCGATGAAAGTATATTCCAATACAAGACGAATCACAGCGGAGGGACTAGTAATGGCAATAAGGTACCGAATTGTTACTCCCGTTTACAAATTCAATATTCCAAGTTTGGGGTCAAGGATTTCGATTTTAGTTACTATAATAGGACAAGCGAATACTGTGGATTGGAAAATCATACTGACAACTCCTACATAAATCCACTTTTACAGTTGTATCGCTTCCAATCCACCATTTACAATCAGGTTGTTGACGCGTTAGCACATGAGTGGTTGCCTGTGGATGAAGCAATCTTTGCCACGAACCCCGAAGGTTCATCAGTGCTGAACGAGTTGGGTTATTTGTTTGATATGATGTATAAAGCCAAGTCTACAAATGTCAATATTTATAATTTGGGACAAGTTCTAAACCATAACCCCAAGGCAGCAAAATTGTTAAACAATAATGAATTACTTACGTTGAACTCACAAGAAGTTCGTGATTTAATAATATCGTTTAATAATTTCCTATTGACAAGCTTGAACGAGGACCTTAACTTACAATACCATCGCAGCTTTGGTACCACAGAATTGAAATATGAAATTGAAATCAAGGGCAATGGAACGTCGTGTCCGATCCTTGAAAAACACCAAGGAAGAATGTTGTCATTGGAATTGATCACCCCACCGGCTAACATGTTGAACAAGATGAGTATTTTGATTAATCCACATTACCAGTCCAGTGCCAACAGTCTTAATAATATCAGAAAGAACTTGAATATTTTAACGTACTTGGATTACTCGATGAATCAGTTCAAGACCATGCCTTGTCAACAGCATCAACATGTGCATCCGCATAATTTAGAAATACGAACAAGCATAGTTGAGTTGCCTCTGGTGTTGTCGATCAACGTCAGCTTGACAAATGAGGAGTTCAAAATCATCAACACTTTCAAGCAATGGTTGGTACCCGAATTTTATGCCCTCAGATCGCCAAAAACAAGTGGGTTTAGCTTCAGGAATATGGATATTGAAGGACACGGTGAGAAATACGAATTGTTGGGTTATGTATGCGAAATAACTCATCAATCCGATACTGTTAATGGGGCACACAATTTGGTTTCGTTTGTTAAGAGCAAAGATATGTGGTACTTGTTTAACGATTTCTTAGTGATGCCAATCCCAGAAGAAGAAGTCTTTGATTTGCATTATTCCTGGAAAAAACCAGTTGTTATCTTATACCAAAAATTGCAACAACCTGATTTCAAGTACTTGCAGTCGTTTAAGGGACATGATGCTATTCTATATCGCGACCATTTTGCGGGAGGTATTCGGAAAACCCATCAAGCGGATTATAAGCTATTGACACTAGAAGAGGCACCACAACCAGGCACATTGGTGGCTATTGATGCAGAGTTTGTGATGCTAAAACCTGAGCAGTTGGAAATTCATTATGACGGTTATAAGAAATTAATCAAACCAAAGCAATTGTCTTTGGCAAGAATATCGGTATTGCGAGAAAATGGAGTACCTTTTATTGACGATTATATTGTTCACACGTCGCCGATCTATGATTACTTGACTAGTTTTAGTGGTATTGAAGAAAACGATTTAGATTTGAAACTAAGCACGAAGAATCTAGTGACTTTACAAACTGCGTACAGAAAATTATGGTTGTTGTTGAATTTGGGGGCTGTATTTGTCGGACATGGCTTGTACAACGATTTCAGAACCATCAATTTGCAAGTGCCACAAGAACAAATTCGTGATACCGCTGTGATTTACTATAAATCGGATTTTAGAAGACAATTGAGTTTGAAGTTCCTTGCGTACGTAATGTTGAAAGAAAAAGTTCAAAAGGGGAATCATGATTCGATCGAAGACGCAAATACTGCGTTGATGTTGTATAAGCAATATGTGAAGTTGAGTAGTACCAACGATGATGCTTTTGAAGATGCTTTGAATAGGATTTATTCTGAAGGTAAGCGATTACGTTTTAAAGTACCGGAATAGGAATAGAAATATACACACAATAATAATAAACATTTAATAAATATAAATAACTTGTAATTTTATTTTGAAAATCCTATATTAGTATAAAACCTGTAAACTGTGGGAAAAACGGTTTATCAAAGCAGCACGTTGAGTAAGACCGATTTAGCATTAAAAGTAGGAAAAGAAAGAAGAAATAACAATTTCAAACAAATAAAAAAAAACAATAATCAATAAAAACCGAAGTCGATGGGGGGTATGGCCATAACACAAGGATATCAACAGCATTTGATCACTTTTGGAAAATAGGAATAAAGGATAAATGCTTGTCAAACAGTTCTTGATCATGTCTTCTATCTATAATAATAATCGAATTAGAATAATCATAAGGGTAGTAGCAGTAGTGATGGTAGTAGCATTAATAGTCTATTGCATTTTAAATTTACAATAAGACAGCAGCCAAACCAGCAATAGCAGCAACACCGAAAGCCATGGAGTTGGCATTGGCAGCACCTTCGTAAGTGGAAACACCAGCGATGGTAGAACCGTTGGTGGTGCTGTTGGCAGCGTATGAGGTGAACAAGGTGGATTGAGCGTAGACAGTTTCTTGAGCTTCAGTAGTAGAGTAAACAGTTGGGGTAGAAGTGATGTCAACGTAAGTAACTTCTTCACTGGAGGCAGAAACTTCTGGAACTGGGGCAACAACAGATTCAGTAGCAACAGTGGCTGGAGCAGAAGCAGAAGCAGATTCTTTGGCTTCTTCAGCAGTCAATGGACAGTAAGTGGTGTAGAAAGTTTCAACACCTTCAACAGTGGTGGTGACAACAGTTTGGGTAGATTGAACTGGGGCAACGACAGATTCAGCTGCGACAGAAGCAGATTCTTCAGCTTCGGCAGCAGTCAATGGACAGTAGGTGGTGTATTCAGTGACAATACCTTGGATGGTGATAGTAGCGACGGATTGGATAGCTGGGGAAAGGGTGGTGGCACATTTGTTTTCAGAACAAGAAGTGATGGTGACCAAGGTGCTTTCGAACTCAGTAACGGTGGCGTTGGCGGCGGCGTAAGCAGAAGAAGCTAAGGCACTGGCGATGACTAATAAAGATTGGTATTGCATGTTTGATAGTTGTAGTAATAAGCGAATGTATAAAAGTTGGTAGTTGGAGATTGACTAATGAAAGAAAAGGGAATTATGAAAATCAGAAAAACTATCCCCCAACCAGGGGAATGGTTGATATATATTTATACCCAAAGAGGATAGTGTTTGAGAAATGTTTCGAAAGGGGGGAATGGGCATATTGACATGAAAAAAAGTTTTCGTTAATTAAATTTTCACGATATAAACAAAATAAAAGTCTAATTAGCTAGGACGAGAAATAATATCAAAATAATAGAATTATAAGCCTTGTGAGGTGTTTTGGTATAGCAACAAAGGGAATGTTCCGTCTTTCGACACAATAAGCCCGTTTACTTAGGCATGTAGGAGCCTACGCTTGGGCAATGTTTTGTACCCAGGCGCGCATAATTTGGGGTGGTATTATAACATTTCATAGAATAGTTTAATTAGCGGATTATATGTTAGTGTTTTGTTTTTGTTTTGAAAATAATTTTTCGCAATGTTTTCTTTTTTTTTTTCTCAGCCTTGTGGAAATTTTTTTTTTTTTCGTGTTGCGTTTCGTTTGGCTCGTTTCGTGTCAGGCCCAATTGGCACCACAAAGTCAGATCTAGACCGTTTTGATTTTTGTAAGATTAAGGCTTTAACTTTTTTTGTTTTTTTTTTTTTTTCTGTTGCATTTCCTTCCAAGACGATTTACATTGTAGCAGGTTAAATTGTATGGAAAGTTTGTTTTTGTTTATACGTACCCTACACGAGAAGACCAAATTTACTTGGGGGATCCAGAGAAGCAAAGATGACGAGGCAATGGTGAGCAACAGTGTATCGTCTGCATTCTGTGATGGAGTGCTATGTCAAGTGGAGTAGACGAGCATCAGCTCATTGGATCGACGCGTCTTTTCTTTCTTTCTTTCTTTCTTTCGACACAAAGCACACGACACACGACACACGCTCTCCTTTCGCGTACCACTTCCCACTGCCATTACGATTGGCGTATATGGAGGAAAAAGGGGGAGACCCCAATAAACGACACTAAAACGAAATAAAATAAACAAACAAATAGACGAGGTCCAAAAACACGTGAATATTCAAATATCAAATCTTCGCGTCATCTTCATTTATGCCCAAAGAGAAAACAAGGCGTATGAACAATCTACAAGGCGTCCGTACTGTACTAGTACTAACGTCATCTCCTCCATGGGTCAAACTTCTTAATTCTCATCGCCACATCAAAACAGGCGCCCGATGGCTTATGGTATTTCTCTATTGTATAAACTATGAAACAGTTGTTTAGTCCAACATTAAATTCATTTCCCAGTCGCGAATCACACTTATCCAGTCGTCATTGTTCTCGTTCATTCTCTTTCTTCTCCACACTTCAAGCATAATCTGTCTGGCTCCCCAATAACTACCCAAATATTGAGCAATGTCTGCTCCCCATTTCTTAAACTCTAATTGTAACTCTGCAGAAAGTGCTTCACAACCTGCGATGAAGCCTTGCCAGAACAATGGGATGATATTAGCCTCATTTTTGCTGATCAATTTCTGAATCGAATTCAAATGGTCTAAGGTTTTACTCACTTTATCTTGCAATTCCCTGGGATGAACATCTCTTATTAACCGATTATAGTAGATCACCAAGGCATGGTAAAATGATAATATGTGATGATATGTCGCCTGATGCATTGGTGAGTAGAACTTTTTGGCAGAATAATCATCAACGTCCCTTGCAATCTCCTCCTTTTCAAACAATTCCCAATCTAATTTCCAATTCAACAAATCCTGCTCTAACGTATCAACGCGTTGTTTGAAATTATCCGGGGTAGGCTTCTTCATCTCTTTGTGGTATATCTTTGTTCTCAACAACTCTACCGTTTCACTGAATAGCAAAATCAATGAATTTGGTAAACCATATAATGCATCAGTGGCAAAGTTCTCATCATTCTTCATGGTGTTGATCAATTTTTTGTTGACAAAAGAAGGTGACGTAGTGCTGACCCCTTTCCCAGAGGCTGATGACGAAGGCGCAGATGATGCTGATGTGTGTAACGAAGAACTTCTTCTATTATTAGAAAATGTGTTGTTGACAATGAAATCAATTCTTGCCTTTCCATCGCCAGTCTCTTTATCTTCGCTCAGATGCAGTTGCAGTTGCAGATTCAGATTCAGATTCAGAAGATATTTCCCATTGTTGCCAAATTTATCCCCATTCACGTCGTACCCACTATTTGCGATATTAGTTTCAAAGTCTTCTTTGACACTTTCCAAATCCAAACAAGTGGAATCTTGGATCAACTTTAAACTCAGGAAAATTCTATGCAAGATTCTAGCCTTTGATGACAATTTCTTCTTGTTCTTCATTTTTGCAAGGATGACTTTCCCACACCAAGCAATGTATACCCCGGTGTCTTGCATCGTACCCCAGACTAAATCAACACTGATCATACTCATAACAGCACACAACACATCTTTGTACTTCTCGTGTGTTATACAATACTCAATCCCATTGCTGCTGTTCTTATTATGAAGTAATTGTTTAATGAACAAACTAGCCTGGTTCCTTAAAGCAATCCCAAGATTCAAATAAAACCTCATTGGTTCAGAATTTTTAGGGAACTTACTTTGTAAATTGAACGCCAGAACTGCCAATAACGCATTCAACAAGGCATTCTTTGCGGTTGATGTTTGTCCCAATGCCAGTAATTCGCCAATGGCCATTAATGCTCTGGGGAAGTAGATCGCCTTCCAGGGGTTTTCAGTTAACGGAATGACCGTCATTAAATCCGCCACTTCAGTAATATAATAATTTAGCAAATATCTAGTCAATGGTTGTACCTGTAATGCGTTAACAGGAATTCTGATTTGTGAATCTCTATTAGGCAAGGACAAATCAAACGACACTTTGATAGGATTCTTCATAATCGACATAATGAACCCTAGCAACTTCCTATCATTTGTTTGATCACCATCAACGTAGTCATTATCGGTACCTTTAGCGTGCAATTGAATTTCTAAATTATCGTTGGACTGATACGGATTGTTGTAAAAGAAATTCGAAAAATTGGAATAATATGTAGGGTCCATTATGATATTAGTATTGGCTCCTGTTGATTCTGCTGCTGCAGTTGTTGTTGCTCCCCCTTGATTCAAGAGGTTGGTCATTGACATATTGTTGCTGTTACTATTGGAATGAGTAGACTGTGGTGTGTCTCCGCCAATTGAAAGTTCCGGATGTTGATGTCTATGGAATAATAAATTCAAGAAATCTGGATTATTGAAATCATCTATAGTAGCCTGGTGCGTATTGCTTGGTGTGTGAACATTGCTGTTGAAATTATACATCATATCCAAGAATTGTGTATCCAATGCTGCCGCAGTAACCAATGCAGCATCCTTCAATTCACTAGACAACCAGAACTGATCATGTGGAGCAACGTTACCGGGTTGTTCGTGTATAGTATTTCTACTTCCCTGAGCGATACTGTTGGTTGGAGAATTGGCAATAATTGAAGCAGTATTGGAGCGAGTATTGGTATAGTTCGTAGTATTCTGAAGATTCTCATTGTGTGGATTTAATCCTTGTTTTCTCTGCTTCTTCTTCTTTGGTTGTTGTTCGTCTTCGTCATCTATCTCTCTTATTTGTCCATCTCCCCGAAACACTCCAAACGGTCCTCTCATCTTGGTCAACCCTCGCAGTTTCACCATGGGATCATCTCCCAGTCCGTGTAAAACTGATAGGTCCAGGTCCATATCTTCATATGTTTCATATGGTTCTTCCCAAATCACGAACCCAACTAGTCGTCGTTGGAAAAACTCCAGTGCTTTCAGATTTGTGTTACTGCCACTCATCGTGTTGTTGTTATTGGTACCGTTACTACTTTCATTATCGCCATCTCTTTCATTGAATTTAATGGGGTCGCTTTTGACATTTCCCGATTTCGTAGGTCGGTAATTAATGGGGAGCGACCATATTAGCTTGATACCATATCCTCCACATTCCAATCCTGCCTTGACACACTTGTCACAATGTGGTCTGGTTAAGTCACATTTTATTTTCCTGGACCTACATGTGAAACATCCTGTAAATGTTTTTGTTCGTTTGATTTTATTCGATGCCGTGATTACCCTTCCCGGTGGTGTCGAATTGTTGGTAGATGGGGTTGGTGATGTGTTTGACATGAGACTTTTTTTCCGTACTATGCTCTTTGGTCTGTCTCTATTGTTCAATCAAGACCGATAGCCCTACTGGTGAGGTCAATATTTTTTTTCTTCATGGTTCGCTGATGAGTTCTGTTTAAGGAAGAAATTTATTTTTTTTTTCTCTCTGCTTACTTCAAAATTGCGCTTGAGCGCTACCAGACAGCCAGAACCATCATCCATACATGTATATTGTTCTAATAAGCTACACTATCCAAGTTACTTTCGTCAAGGTCACGCTTTATTGTTTCAACATCATTACCCTTATCACGAAGTTCCCAAATCTGATTAATTCTTTTCAACGTGATGTCTGCACTAACCGAACCCAAATCGATACAAATTTCAAAGAATTTAGTGATTATTGGACGTTGACTCTTGTCAGTACAATTTATCCCTGCTACTGTAGCTGGCCATTGGATCATCAGAAATCCATGTGGGAACTTCATCGTTAGACAGTTCTGCGTGACTTCCACAAAGCTGATCACTGATATTAATTTGGAAATCAAATCTTGAATATGTGGCAAATCTGGAGGATCCAATAAAATTGACGTAAACACCGTTATTAATCCTGCTAACGCATAGACTTGTTGCGAAATGTCCATCCAACTGATATATATCGTGGTACCGCGCACTGTTGGAACAGTATCCACGAGATTATATAGTTCAGTTATGGGAGTTGAGATGGGCCCATTTAAGAGACATTTTCGGTCAATATAAACCTTCTCGTACTGTTGGAAAAAACCTGAGATCAATCTAACATATTCTAACGAGTCACTGGGTATAAAATTTTCTCCGGCTTCCCGTTTCTTGTTTAACAATTTCGATAAATCTCTGAATAAATAAATCATCTGAATGTTGTATCCACTCATAATATTAAAATTCCCTGCCTGTATTAATCCAAATTGTTCCAAGACAGAATTGACAAACTCGTCTTCAAAATTTATCACTGAATCCAAGTCGCAATCGGTCTTGATAGTACCTCCTAGTCGACTACTTGTTCCTGCTAGGATCTCGAAATCGGCAAACCAGAGCTTACACAAAGTTAACGTTTTCGACAGTCGAATCTTGTTATTAGTAGCTTTGATTATGATATCCTTGGCTCCCTTTAGATGTGGTCTCCAACTTAGCTTTTCTGTCATGGCGTTGGACGAAGTTAACAACAAGACTGTGATTAAAATACATTCGATATTTGATGTCAAGTCATCTTTCACCAGCTTGTCACGATTCTTGCTCAAAGCCGGTCCTAGCAATTTCAAACAGGTTGATAAATAAGAAACATAATTCTCGTAGTCGGAGTTTTTATCGGTTTTCTGGAATGATAATTTTGCACCTTGTGATAATATGGCCGATAATAAAAATGGCTCCTTGGACGCATATACTAATATTACGTCTCGAACGGGGTTGAAATATGTTCCGGTGTTTTTGTCAAATGCTTTAAACGGGAGTATCTGTGCTGCAAATTCATGATAAAACTCTTCAAGATATCTTCTTTCATCGTCAGTTTTAAGTTTTATGTATTCTAAAGGAATATGTCTTGGGATATCATTGGGTTCGTTGACAGGGGCGTAGTAGTTAAACGGACTGAAAAAGTGCTCATCAAGTACTTCTTCGTTCCCGTTATTGGTGGTGATATCGGAATTGTTGTTGGGGACTTTTGCTGTAAACATAATGTCATTCACAATTTTGTTCAAATCACTCGCTAATAAATTCACATCATCGTCGTTATAGAAGTCACCTAGAAGGAGATCATTGGTACCATCGTTAGCATTATCTATTATCACATGGGATTGTGTATGTTGCATCAATTGAGAATTCAAATCCTCAATAGGATCATTGTTGATGATATCGAGAACTGAGCTTGGGTTTTTATCGGGAGGTGGCACAGACAGAGTCACTTGTTCGACATTACTCTTTTCTTTCACCACTATGCCGCCATTCTTCTTCTTCTCTTCCAGTCTTTCGTTTTGTAAATCATTCTTGGTATTGAAATCGTTCGTCAAGTAATCATCATCAAGTTTTAGTCTCCTTTTAACCTGTTTCCCACCAAAATCTTCAGCCAGATACATCTGTATTGTCAAAGGTTTGGGCGTCGGTTTCCTCACTTTACCGTTACCATTAATACTGGTAGCATTCGACGATGGTGGTTTATCCAGTATCTGTATATCGGACAATGCTTTCTTGGAAACACGTAGTACTTTCTCCCCCGGTAACGGGTATGAACATTCCTTACCAAGCCTGATACACGTTGAACAATGCGGTTTGTTTTCTGGACATCTGATCTTCCGCCTTTTGCATTCCTTACAACCGCCTCTACTGTATGTTCTTTTCAGTTTCGACCTTGTTCGTGCTTGTTGTGCCATGTTGGTTGGTGAAACAATGGATACAAGATATTTCCCAAGGTATACGCTAATGATGTCACCAACAAAAAAATAATTGTTAGTGCGGAGCGAAGGAAAAGAACAAATTTAGGAATGAGGCTAAGATAAACGCGGAATTGGTATCCCAATTTGGGGGCAAAACTTGAAGAGGAGTGTATAGCCGATGCTTGACCGAGAGTTGTTTTTGAGGAAACTAGTGTTTGACAGGAGTCTATTTAAGCGATGATATTTGATCCAATAGATTGAACCACCACGTAATTTCTGATATATCTTTTATTGACGAATACTATTCCATCTGACCATTAACGTTCTCAATAGACTTGGATAACGTCAGTTCCGAAGGAAGGAAAGAGTTCGCGATGGGGAAAACATCTAAATTGAGTAACTCTCGACTTGGTTTTCTAGTTTCATCAATAAAATGTTAATAATTCGCACCAAATTTTGATAATAGAGTGATGACATACTGATTTCTCAACATTATTAAAGGGATGTTCAATTCCTAGAACCTATTCCAACAACGGGAAGCACTTTGCATTTACAGAATTAAAACATATTATAGACTATCTACGATTCCCGTCTGAATGGAACAAAAACAATATTTCTACTCAAATAAGTTAAATAAACTCAAAAATACACGTATTTTTCCTATTTCTGGTGAGAATTATTGTATGATTTTGAAATTGTCATTTCTACACGACTAATAGTAAGAACAAAAGTAACAGAAAATACGAAGACTGCAAATTTTTTTCTGTTGGTTCGCTGTTACATGCAAAATTACCGAACAACCGCAATTCTGATGCTGTTGGTGGTGTTTCCACGTGATTAACTACATGATTTGGAGAAATTTCAGAAAACAAACGGTCAGCAGTTCCCCCTTGGTCGGTTTTTTCACCCCAAAACACGCCGTTTTGGGCGTGACGGGGTTCCCCTAAGGTCGGTTAATTTCCCCGGAAATCACGCTTTTTCAGCGTGCCGGGGTTCCCCGTCCCTTGGGGTTTTCCCGAAATCGCACCAAATTCGGCGCGTCGGGGGGGTGGGCTCATTTGGGGCGACCGTTCCCCCAAGTCTTTAGGGGTCTGGGGGACCCGGTCTGGTGAGAGATGCGACTGAGGGAACATTGTCCCGCAGTGAGGTCCGCAAGGGACCCACTATGTACTACCTATATGGCTATGTACCTATATATCTATTTAGTACCTACATGGTATTGTGGCAGTCAGATAAGGACTACCTGCTCCAATTGAACAAAGGAAATGGTGACTAGCCATTTGTCCATTCCAGTGTCACCATCAACCCATAACCGCCTTTAAGATGTGGGTTGTATTCAAAGTAAATCAAGGCGGCATTAAACCTTCATTGGGCGAATCTTCTGTAAACACCTCCAAAGGGAATGGATTTTCATTATACTTCACATGTATCAGCTTCAAATATGAGTGGCCATAAGATAATTGGGTATTGCATATTGGAGAACCACCATAAGGATAACCGCCATAAGGATAACAATCAAACCAGGATATTAGGAAACCAACAACCAACATAAGGATAACCAGCAAACAAATAACCGCCATAAGGACTACCGCCATCGACTAATTGTTAAAATTGTTAGTAAATAATTCAATAATGCAATGAAGAAGTTAAATAACATACCTTTTAGTGCTCTAGGGAGTCTATATTGATCTTATTTGGATATGATTAATATTGTATTGATATGAAATACAAGAAAGAAGAAGAAAAAAGTGTTGTAAAAAAGTTTTTTTTTGGGGAAACTTGATCTCCTTTTATAGTTGTGGATTTTTGGTGTTATTTTGATATTTGCAACCAGGATTTAATGTGTGTGAAGTGAGGCTGTGCTTGCGTGGAAGAAAGCGGGGAAGGATTTTATTTGCAGTAATTCTTTAATAACGATTTTTTTTGGAATATAAAGAAAAAATAAGTTTAGAACGTTATCGAAGCTCATAGAATATCACTTGTCAATAGTGACAATAATATATCTAAACATTATTTCTAAACAATTATGTAGAGAGGCGCGTT
>JAKTVH010000010.1:0-80702 GCA_030557105.1 Candida frijolesensis | reverse complement strand
TATGTTCTTTTCAGTTTCGACCTTGTTCGTGCTTGTTGTGCCATGTTGGTTGGTGAAACAATGGATACAAGATATTTCCCAAGGTATACGCTAATGATGTCACCAACAAAAAAATAATTGTTAGTGCGGAGCGAAGGAAAAGAACAAATTTAGGAATGAGGCTAAGATAAACGCGGAATTGGTATCCCAATTTGGGGGCAAAACTTGAAGAGGAGTGTATAGCCGATGCTTGACCGAGAGTTGTTTTTGAGGAAACTAGTGTTTGACAGGAGTCTATTTAAGCGATGATATTTGATCCAATAGATTGAACCATCACGTAATTTCTGGTATATCTTTTATTGACGAATACTATTCCATCTGACCATTAACGTTCTCAATAGACTTGGATAACGTCAGTTCCGAAGGAAGGAAAGAGTTCGCGATGGGGAAAACATCTGAATTGAGTAACGCTCGACTTGGTTTTCTAGTTTCATCAATAAAATGTTAATAATTCGCACCAAATTTTGATAATAGAGTAATGACATACTGATTTCTCAACATTATTAAAGGGATGTTCAATTCCTAGAACCTATTCCAACAACGGGAAGCACTTTGCATTTACAGAATTAAAACACATTATAGACTATCTACGATTCCCGTCTGAATGGAACAAAAACAATATTTCTACTCAAATAAATTAAATAAACTCAAAAATACTCGTTTTTTTTTCTATTGTATGATTTTGAAAATTGTCATTTCTACACGACTAATAGTAACAACAAAGTAACAGAAAATACGAAGACTGCAAATTTTTTTCTGTTGGTTACATGCAAAATTACCAAACAACCGCAATTTCGATGCTGTTGGTGGTGTTTTCACGTGATTACCTACATGATTTAGAGAAATTTCAGAAAACAAACGGTCAGCAGTTCCCCCATGATTGGTTTTTACCCCGGAAATCGCGTTTTTTCAACGTGCCGGGGTTCCCCCGTGGTTGGGTTTACACCCCAAAACACGCCTATTTCCGGCGTGACGGGGTTCCCCTAAGGTCGGTGTTTTCCCCGGAAATCGCCCTTTTCGGACGTGCCGGGGTTCCCCGTCCCTTGGGGTTTTCCCCGGAAGTCACCCTTTTTGGGCGTGCCGGGGTTCCCCTAAGGTCGGTTTTCCTCCCAGAAATCACGTCTTTTCGGACGTGCCGGGGTTCCCCGTCCCTTGGGGTTTTCCCGAAATCGCACCAAATTCGGCGCGTCGGGGGGTGGGCTCATTTGGGGCGACCGTTCCCCCAAGTCTTTAGGGGTCTGGGGGACCCGGTCTGGTGAGAGATGCGACTGAGGGAACATTGTCCCGCAGTGAGGTCCACAAGGGACCCACTATGTACTACCTATATGGCTATATACCTATATACCTACATACATATATACTTATTTAGTACCTACATAGTATTGTGGCAGTCAGACAATGATTACCTGCTCCAATTGAACCCAAGCAATTGGTGACTAGTCATTTTCCTATTGGAGTGTCACCGCCAATCCATAACCGCCTTTAAGATGTGGATCGTATTCAAAGTAAATCAAGGCGGCGTTAAACCTTCTCTGTGTGGCTCTTCTGTAAATACCTCTAAAGGGAATGGATTTTTATTATACTCCACATGCACCAGTTTCTAATATGAATGGATATAGGATAATTGGATATTGGATAACCGCCATAAGGATAATCGCCATAAGGATAACAATCAAACCAACAAACCATCAAACCAGGATACTAGGAAACCAACAACCAACATTAGTATAACCAGCAAACAAATAACCGCTATCGACTAATTATTAAAATTGTTAGTAAATAATTCAATAATGCAATGAAGAAGTTAAATAACATACCTTTTAGTGCTCTAGGGAGCCCATATTGATCTTATTTGGATATGATTAATATTGTATTGATATAAAAACACAAGAAAGAAGAAGAAAAAAGTGTTGTAAAAAAGTATTTTTTGGGGGGAAACTTGATCTCCTTTTATAGTTGTGGATTTTTGGTGTTATTTTGATATTTGCAACCAGGATTTAATGTGTGTGAAGTGAGGCTGTGCTTGTGTGGAAGAAAGCGGGGAAGGATTTTATTTGCAGTAATTCTTTAATAACGATTTTTTTTGGAATATAAAGAAAAAATAAGTTTAGAACGTTATCGAAGCTCATAGAATATCACTTGTCAATAGTGACAATAATATATCTAAACATTATTTCTAAACAATTATGTAGAGAGGCGCGTTGATCAATGTAAATCGAGATTGGTTGATCAAACCAGAAGTAACAGAAGATCATAGTTGAAGGGCTTATTGCAGGTGTTGAGATCTTGCTTCCTCAAACAAACATCAATCAATACAAACCATACTCTGTGTAAACATTGTCAAGTAGACCCATTAACATACTGATATTCTTTGTTCTGATCCATTCAATTCATACTGACAATATTATGACGAGAAATATTAGGGCTTTTCTTGATCTGATATCCGGGTAAATAATTCACGTGATCACAAACAGAAAAAAAATCTTACTATAAATTGATGTGAAGATGAGACAGAAAAATTTTTCGCTTTTTTTTTCTTTTATTCATTACTTCTTTTTCTTTCTTCAGGGATATCCAAAGCAAAACCAATTGCAAAATGGGTTTTAGTTGGGGTTAACTTTATTCTATAGATGGCATCTCATCTATTTAGAATATTAATCAATCAACTATCTTTCCTCCATGGACGAAATACTACAATTACAAGTTGTCAATACCATCGATATCATAATTTTTCCTTTAACCCACAGGCAATTCAAACATGATTAGGAGAGGGGGGTTTTTTCTTTTCTTTGGTGCAATATATTTATACATTTGAATATGATGAAATTTAGTGAAACTTCTTTCCAGGTCTGATTTCGACTATGATACCTTTCACAGACAATACAATCAAGACAGTGTTTGTCCAAAGTTTACAAACCTTCGGGTTTTTTGGATGAGCTTATACTTGCCAGTATTAATTTACGTTTCTGATTCAATTTTTTTTTATTCACCAAGAGATGATGATTCTCCTACTTCTTGTGACTATCATGTTTTGCACATGTTGGGAGGAATGGAATTATGTGGTGTTAGTTTGACCAAACTTTTTTGTATTTTTGTTCTTTTTCTTATTGGCTTTTTGAAAGGTGAGTTTTACAAATATTGTGACTTATTTTTCAAAAATATTATTCCATATAAGAAAAGAGGAAAAGTTTTTTGCAATTGCGTTTTTGGTATTCTAATAAATACCCTTGATGGTGATATTTGGATTCCAAATTGGTTTGAAATTTACTTCTTTTCATTCTTATTATATGATTGGGTATGGGTTTTGTTTAAGGTGATGAAAATTTTCCCAAACATTCGCAGTTTCCTCGGTAGCATACGACACGAACCTAATCATTGTATGCCGGTGACCGCTAATAGACCTTCCATTGGATGTCTGATTAAACAAACCACCCAATCCTTAAGAATAGAATTGATTTATATTTCTTTACCATTGGCAAATCTTTATCCTATCATCGGGTGCAATACATGAATAGTTTTTTTTGTTCTTTTTTTTTTTTCACTATATATAGCTAATATATTTGTATCTACATTGAAAACTTATATTGGAATCGGAATATCTCTAAGATTGATAACGACATAACCAATCGAAATGTATGTAAAAATAAACCAAACTAATAAACTATACTAATCCAAAAACAACAACAACTGTTAAATGTAAAATATATAATGTAAAATGTAATAATAAAAAACAAAGCTCATTAACCGTTATTTAAAAAAAGAAAAAAAAATATATATCTCCTTTTATTTTAAATCTGTACCTGTGCTACAACCATCTTCCGGAAACTCTATATTTAGATCTTACCTTTAACATCAGTGTTGGTCAATGGCCACTGGTAAGTACCTGGATCGTTGAAAACGTAACCATGATCGGTCAAATATTTTCTCAATTCTTTTGGACCCTTGGAGCCATATGGATAAGTTTCCAATTTGACTTCACTTTCGTTTTCAACAGCTTCCAATAATGGGGTGAAGAGTTTCCAAGAAACTTCCAATTCATCATCTCTGACAAAGTTCGAATGGTTGCCCAAGTAACAGTCTCTAATTAAGGCTTCATAGGCTTCTGGAATCCAGAAATCTTTGGAATAACGGGTGGCATAAGTCAAATCTAAATCAGTCAATGAAGTTTCGGTGGAGATACCAGGAATCTTGGAGTTAATCTTCAAATAAATGGCTTCCTTTGGTTGGACTCTGATAACCAATTCGTTTCTTTGGATTTCTTTGAACATACCTTTAGCAACTGGTTTGAATTGAACTCTGATTTCAACCTTACCTTCGTCCAAAGCCTTACCAGCTCTCAACACGATTGGAACACCATCCCATCTTTCGTTGTGAATGTTGACTCTGAAAGCAGCATAAGTGACGGCTTTGGAGTTTGGCTTGACGGTGGAATCATCCAAGTAACCTGGTTTAGAGCCATCTTCGGATTTGCTGTATTGACCCAAAAGGACATCTTTGACGTCAATTTTGTCAAAAGCTTTCAAGACCTTCACTTTTTCGTCTCTCACGGCTTCTGGATCAAAAGAGACCGGTCTTTCCATGGTCAACAAGGTCAAGACTTGCAACAAATGGTTTTGCATAACATCTCTGATAATACCAATGTTATCGAAGTAACCACCTCTACCTTCGGTACCAAAAGGTTCTTTGAAGGAGATTTGGATCGAAGTGATGTGTTTGTTGTTCCAGATCCCACTAAACAACTCGTTACCAAATCTCAAAACCAACAAGTTCTTGACCATCTCTTTACCCAAGTAATGGTCAATTCTGTAAACTTCGTCTTCAGTGAACAATGGTGAGATTTGTTTTTGCAAGACACGGTAGGTTTCCAAATCACGACCAAATGGTTTTTCAATGATGATTCTGAGCTTACCGTCTTTTGGATAGACATTCTTCTTAACTTGGGTACAAACAGTGTTGAAAACAGATGGAGGCAAGGCCAAGTAGAACAATCTTTCAGGAGTCTTGACCTTGTTCTTAGCCTCGTATTCTTGACAAAGCGATTCTAATTTTTTGTAACCATCGTCGGTATCGTAAGGATCGCTGACGTAAGAAAGCAAGTCCAAGAAGGCTTGCTTGGTTTTTTCATCACCACCTTTGAAATGTTCGGAAACTCTGTCTTTGAAATCCTTGTCGGATAAATGGGATCTGGCGTAACCAATGATTTGCACGGTAGGAGGCAATTGTTTTTCTCTGAACAAACCAAACAAGGCTGGGAAGGTTTTCTTTTTAGCTAAATCACCGGAGGCACCAAAAACAACGATGGTGACGTAGTCACCGAAAGAATCATAGGACATAATGTGAAGGAGGGGGGGAGGAGAAGGGAGGGGGGGAAAATGTGTGAGAAAGTTCTATAGGGATGTGTAGAATTGATAACAATAATTGATACAGATCAATTGACTAACAACAGGAATATGAATAGTAATAACAAGAGTAAGATTGGAAAAGAAGAAGGAATAGGTATGAATTTTTTTGTAAAATTTTTTTGGGTTGACTAATGAACTTTTTATACACCTCAAGGGAAAGTAACTTTTTTTTTTTTATTTTTTTGCCTTTCTCCGATATGTATTACAACATTCTTAGTATTGCGAACACTAAGTATTAGTTGTAAATTAAAATTGCACCTGCAATTTTTTTTTTTCCTTCTTTGCTTTTCGGAACCAAAGGAGCAGTTCAGTTAAGTCGAATTGTTAAGTCAAGGTTAGTTAAGTTAAGTCGACTTACGTTGATCTAATTCTATTCGAAACACAGAACGAATCATGACATTACTAACATATCGCCACCACAATGCCAAACCACACGTCCATCCTCTGCCCATTCCCGAACTGCCATTCTTGAATTTTTTTTTTTTTTTTTTAGTTTTTAATTATTGTCTTTGGCGGTTACTTCTTACATTTGTCGAGATCCATTAGTCCTATCGAACTCTCAACCACCCCTCTTCTTGTCTCTTCACGTTCTTCTCGCTCTGCACTGTTCTCTCGTGTCGTTTCCTTTCGTCCCCCCATCGTTGATCCCTAATAATAATATTCTTCCCCCTCCTTCGCACTGCGACAAAATTATTCGGCACATTGTCGCATAGTCAGATATGTACTAGAATTACAAAATTATTACTAAACAACCTTCTACCACATTACAAACCTATTATTAAACACATCATTATTAAACTCACACTAATATTCTATATTCTCCCTAATTCCAATTCCGGTTAATACAATGTGACAATGCCCCTTTTCTTTTCCTTTTGCTTACACAGATACTACTAAAAAAGAAAACCGTAAGATTTCCCGGATTTCCTTCGTTTGCTTTCTCAACCACTCTGCTCGTTTATTGTACGACAACTTGCTTTTTTCTCAAACTCTTTATCGATCTGGATCTAATCTTCCAGTGACATTTTCGCTTGCTATTGCTGTTGCTTTCTCATTGACCCATTTTCCGTAATGGAGTTCGCAATTTGACCACCCCCTCGTTTGCTCGGTCGGTCGGTCGGGTTACTACCGGTTTACGTTTTTTTTTTGTCTTCGTCCTCTTCGCTCAACCGGTCGAGAACACGCCGCTACCACCACACATAACCGCACGTGAATTTATCTCATTCCACCGGGCAGGAATTAAAGCGCACACCGTTTATCAAATTAAATGTTGGACATCCGATCTTTCACATTGGCGAAGTAAACAAAGAAAATCCGAATGCATGAAAATTCCGAACGGTTGAAAAATTCCGGAAAATTATTTAAATATGCGCAATAATAATATTAATAATAATAATATACTTAACATACACAATAATAACTTATCTATAAAAAAAAACGCTCTCTTTTTCGTTCGTTCGTTCGTTCGTTCGTTCGTTAATTCTTTTTCATTTTCATTCTAGAATTTGCGTTTTTTAATTTTTCCAGGTCTACTACCTACTAGAATTTATGTCATCTGCAGTTTCGGTTGTACTACCATCTGTTGTTTTCGGCTTATCCACACTGGTTTTCCCACTGTCTTCTGGTGCCTTACTTGCACGTTGTTCATCATCATCCTCATCATCTCCAATCTTGAACATATCGCTTTCATAATCTGGTAAACTTTCCGCATTGAATTCGTCAAATAATCTATCTCTAGCTTCATCGTCCCTTCTATCATAATCTCTTTGGTCTGAATGAGTCGGACGCAGTGATTGTAATCGTTGATCATTTCTATGTCCTAAATCAAATGAATCACGATCTTCTTCTTCTTCTTCGTCTTCATCGGAGTCACTATAATCTTCACCTGGGATAATATCAAATTCGTATTCATCTCTTCTTCTTCTACGACGTCCACTTCCTGGAGTCTTGTGGTATTTCATCAATAATAATACTGCAATAAATCCAACAACAGCAATCCCCATAAAATAAATTCCTGTGTGATCTGATGACGAAACTTTGCTTTTATTGTCGCCATCTTCGTTATCTTCATCGCCATCACCTTCATCTGCTTCTTCATCATGATCTGCATTATCACCTTCTCCTTTACCTGCATCGGAACCAGAATTTGTTTCTGTTGACTTAGACTCATCTGATGTTGTGGACGTGCTTGTTTCGTTAGAATTATCGGTAGTGGTTTCTGGTTTATTTTCTTCTGTTGTTTCTGGTTTCTTTTCTTCAGTTGTTTCTGGCTTGTTTTCTTCACCACCTTCGGTAGTAGTAGTGGCAGTAGAAGTGGCTTCTTGTTCCGTAGATGTAGTCTGTTGTGATTCATCGCCACCTTTTTGTTTCTCCAATAAGTCACGACGAACAGCAGCATAATCTTTTTCTATATCATAAAGTTCTGCCTTGTCAGCATGAATAGATTCCCCAAAGATTCTAAATTGCCAATTCTTGAAATTGACAACCACATTATCTCCATGAGAGTCATCAGCAAATACTTCAACCTTCCATTCTCCCAAACCAGTTTCACCCCAATGCGCAACCGACATAAATGTCCAATCTTGGAATCCCTTTCCGGATGCATCACCTCTTCTGAATGCGGCCAAATCACTGATGACACCAGTTGGCGAGATGATTCTCATACCAACCCTTCCTCTAAACGAAGCATCAATATTGACCTTAACCGTTATGTGTTCAACTCTCTCGATATTCATTACTTTCAAATCGTCTTCAGTTACTGTGACTGATGACTTTATCACTTTAGTCTTGTCTTCTGCAACATTAATCGAATCGTTGACGTCGATAACATCACTATAATACCAAGCTTGAGGTTTCACATTCTTCCAATTTTTGGCAAAATGAACCATCTTGTAAGCGTCGGTCTTACCGTAACCATATTTATGAGAATACTTTCTGTCCAATGCAGTAGTTTGATAGTTCCCGTCATCTTCATTGATTGGAGTGGCACTCAACACTGAAATGTATTGTACATCTCTCCAAGTCAAGTTTGGATTGGCAGATAACACCAATGAATATATACCACTAGCCAATGGGGCAGCAGCTGAAGTACCACCATGAGTGGCAGAACATTTCTTTTTGATATCAGTGGTATGAATATGTTCACCAGAACCCGATGAGTAAGTGACAACCATAACTGCAGAACAAGCCTCGGAATATTCAGGATGTAAACCTTTATAATCGATAGCACCCACGGTAATGGAATAAATAGAATTTGTATAACCATCGAAATTACAAGAATCCCCAAATCTTCCTCCATTACCAGATGCAAACACGTAGAGTGCACCTTTTTTGTCACGACCCTCTTGTATACCTTTGATCATTGCCTTCTTCACAACCAATTCTGGTTCAGATAAAACTCTTCCATTATCAGTAGGACCCCAAGAACAAGAATAGATATCATTATGATCCAACCCATAAATCATGGCACTAGCTTCTTCGGCGGATGTGATGGGGCCAGACAAGATTCTTATCCCACTGACTTGTGATTTCCAAGCCACTCCAATACCACATACATCATTCTTCACAGCGGCAATCTCCCCAGCACATCTAGTGCCATGATAATCATCGAATAATCTCGGTAATGGACTTTGACCGTCATTATTGAAATCCCAAGAACCGTCGGCATTGAAATTGTCTTTAAGATCGGCACTCTCTGCATCCAACCCATCATCCACAATGGCAGTGACTATTCCTTGTCCCAAGATGTCTTCCAACCAAAGACCAGTGGCATTGACGTCATGCCCCGGGTATTTCAAATTGAGTAAATGCCATTGGGCAGTGAATTCAGGATCATGTATGTCTAATTTGGAGGCAATCTCGGCTAATCTCTGATGCGCTTTATCGGAGGCCTCGTTATCTTGACCCTCATCACGAGCATTTATTATGCTGTCCTGGTCTTCATCCATGTGAATAGGAACAGGTATTCTTTTCGAAAGTCTCTTGGGCGGTAACATATGGATGGATTGCACACTGGAAATCAAATCATCGTAGTGGCCTTCATATCCGGTTTCTCTTTTCATCAAGTTGTAATTGTTCGATTTATGGTTCCCCAAAAAGGAATTATGTGGGTGTCTTTTGTCAACACTGAACACGTAGTGATTGTCCAACGATGGTAATTGATGTTCGAATGAGTAGTGATCTTTGTATTTATCTATGAAATCAATCAATGGTTTCTGAGTATTGGTGGTGTTTAACTCAACTAAGAAGTAGTTTTTGTTTTCATAATCCCTGGCAGGAATGGTGTTTTGTTGGAGGGACGGGGATAACAAGTACCCCAATATTAAGATTAGTAGTTTGATAGGTAACATGGTATTTAGCTCTCCCTTCCTGATTTTTCTTTTGCTTCCTTATTCGATACGTGTGATGAAATGGATTAAATAAATAGATAGAAGGTATATCTAATGATGAACACCAGGTAGATATATATATATAATGGGAAATGAAACAGATAGAAGAGAAATCTATAGAAAAAGGAAAGTTTTTTTCTTTTTTTTTTTTGTTTGTTGGTGAAAAATATATAAAAAAATAAAAATATTTGTGGTGGTAGTAGCGGGAGAAAGGGCGTACGCCAAACATCAGTCATGGGCGCGCTTGGCTTGGTAGTACGTGTTATGGTGTTCGCTTGGTTCTCGCGAACGGCCCCAGCAGACACAAAAATGACAAAGAAGCACAGAAAAAGTTTTTTGTTTTATTTTCTTTGCTTGTTTCGGTCGACGTGGTATCAAATAAAATTCCCTTCCTTGCCAAATCAGGTAATCAAAAATTCCATCCATCCACAAACCACATTTTCACTACTGTAACAAAACCAACAACCATGTGTCAAAGCTTTGACTCTATAAAACAAAAAAAAAAAGCGAAAAACTGCGTTTATCCTAGACATATATAACAATTTATGCACAACTTGTTTCTGTCATAAATAGCACAACACTCATGCCATTTCCTCTTAGACCGCCACCACCACCACCACTGACACTGGCACTATCTCGTCTCTTTCTCCTGCAAACAAAGAGAAAAAAAAAAGGACTGGAGATGAATAGAAACAAGGAAATCACATAGGAAGAAAATACACGTTTATCTGGAAACAAGGCATCTCTCAATCAACTATAGATCATGGGCAGCTTATCGATGAGAATGATTCGATGTCCAATTTTTTCAAATCAGAATGTTTGTTGATCTACCTTGCACATCCATTAAAAAAATATTTGCAACCTTCCCGTTTTGTGTGAAAATCACAATATTCGTAAACTCCCATCATAATGCCACTCTTTCAACGACAAATGTAACCTAGGTATTAATGAACTACTTAGAAACCAAAGGGTTGCCATAACCTGCGAGCAATTGCCTGATTTTTTTTTTTGTTTCATTGTTTGCTACATATCTATTCAGGGCCCCTCGTGATTTTAGAGTGCAACTAAATTCTAATTCCGAGATACTCCCAGTTGATCCGGCCAATAACTACGCAAAATTTTTTTCACTCTCGCTCTCCCTCCACTTCCCACAGTATCATTCATCAGTCGACGGACAATCATTGTTGCACTAAATAGAGAAATAACTACAATACACGATATCTTTTCCTTTTAAGCATTCCCCAAACTATTTTCAAATGAAAAAATCATTCCAATCTACACTTTATCTATTATTTTTCATATTCTCCTTCGCCATGGGTGACGGCGACGGTGACATGGGCATGGGTATGGATGGAGAACGTCCCGAATTCCACCCCATAAATGCCGGATCCAAAACTTTCCATTGGATATTGACCTTATTCATTTTATTGATCTTACCTTCCATAAGTGCATCATTAGCCTTTGCCAATAGAGTCCATTGGTCGATCCTTTTACAATATATATCCACTGCGTACAGTGTGGTGGAGTCATTGTTTTTAGATTTTCCTGACAATGTGGACAATCACGAGAATAGAACTTCCAAAGGTACGAGTTGGTTCCTCAGTATCCTATTGGGGGTCACTATATTTGTCGGAACATTTATCAATGGAAGTAATTTGGTTATCAATAAGTTCTATCCTAAATTAGCCAAAAACTACAATGAGTACGGTTATTCATACAAGATTTATAAAATCTTGTCATTCTTAGTGGTTTTGACAGCTTGGGTAAGGGTATGTATGGCACCCGTGGCATTGTTTGGATTCTGTTATGGGAAGCATACCGGCCAATGTATTGCCCACGGAATCATGGGATCCGCATTCATTTTGTATTCATTCATATTGTCAGTCATATTAGTGATTCCTTGGATAAGAAAACACCAATTGCAATCCACAAACACTAGCAGTTTCCATTCGCCAGAAATGTACGATTCAACCGTCATGATGATCTGGGGGGTTGTCAATACATTCACAGAACATCGATGGGGTCGTGAAGACTGGAACATGGGTGATTATCAACACACTGCCATGGGGATCATCTGGTGGGGTGGTGGATTGTTAGGAATGTACCTTGCTCGAAACAACCACCGTACGTTTGTTCCTTCCTTGTTGTTGATTTTCACGGGTTATTCCATGTCGGAACATAGTCAACATTTGGCGATTTCTACCAAAGTCCATGCATTGTTTGGAATAGCACTCATGGGAGCCGGTGTGACTAGAATCATAGAGATTCTGTTCTTGTTGAAAGACAAGGCATGTGATCCACTGGGCAAGATTCTTTCATTCCAATATTTGCCCCCATTTTGTTTAACGTTGGGTGGGATTTTGTTCATGGGCGCAACTGAAGAACAGTTACAGTTGGTGCATGATTTGGGTTCGGATCATTCGGCGTATATTTTGGTGGTTTCTTCAGCTGCTTTTTTGATATTTCTTTGGATCCAGTTGTTGATATTGTTCTATTTGAGATTGGTGGGTTACAGTGAAGAAGGTGAATTGACCAACCATACACAGTATCAGAGCGTAGTAGCTGAAGAGTTTGAATTGGGTGATCTTAGTGAGGATGATTACGAAACCCAAGAAACCCCATCTGATGATAGATCAAGAGAATAGAGACGATGAGGGCGCTATTTGTTTCGTTGACATAGATAGATATATCTATTTATAAATCAATGACAACTTACATGAGTTTGCATAGTTTGCGGAATAGCCGATAGCGAGAGATAACAGTCAGAGGTGCGCGTGCGCACCAGTGCAACATGTAATAAAAGAGGAATGATAAAAAAATAATTTATAATAAATTGCTTTTGTTCAAATCGCGCCTTCATCAACAGTAGACAACGAATTAAAATAAGAACGTTCGGAATTTTTATTTTACTCGTTTTTGCCTTCTCTTTCTTTTCTTATACCACCTGCTTTCTCTCCCCCCTCCCCCCAGCACTCTCTTCTATCATGGGCTTCAGTAACGAAACACAGGCGTTACTTGGAGGTGACTCCTTGTCATGTTTAAATAAAAAGAAATCCAACACCAAAAGAAACTTGTCCTACTTACTCAATGTCATCACCATCACTATCATTGCATATTTATGCTTCTTCTCAACCCACAACAACAACAGTAACGGCAACGATGACGACAAGCTCAACCATGGCAACAATGGAGCTAGCGTTGATCCATATAAAAAGAAGAACATTATTATGATGGTCACGGACGGCATGGGACCTGCAAGTTTATCCGCTGCCAGATCATTCAGACAACACAGAGACAAGTTACCTATCAACGACATTTTGACCCTTGATAAATTCCTTATCGGATCTTCGAGAACCAGATCTTCCAGCAGTTTAGTCACAGACTCAGCAGCCGGAGCCACCGCATTTTCCTGTGCTTTGAAATCATACAACGGAGCTATTGGTGTTGCCCCAGATAAGACTCCATGTGGTACCATTTTGGAAGCTTTGAAATTACAAGGCTACTATACTGGGTTGGTAGTCACTACCAGAATTACTGATGCCACGCCAGCCGCATTTAGTTCCCACGTTGATTTTAGGTTCCAAGAAGATTTGATTGCTGAACACCAATTAGGGCAATATCCGTTTGGTCGTGCTGTTGATCTTATTTTGGGTGGTGGTAGATGCCATTTCTTGCCTGTTTCCAAAGGTGGATGTCGTGCTGACGATAGGGATTTGATTGAAGAATCCAACAAGGCTTGGCAATACGTTGGTGACAGAAAACTGTTTGATGAGTTAAAGGGTGGTAAAAATGTCAGTTTGCCATTATTGGGATTATTGGCAGACACCGATATTCCTTATGCCATCGATAGAGACCCTTCTGAATACCCATCTTTGGCCGAACAAGTCCAAGTGGCCTTGACTGCCTTGTCAGAAGCCACCAAGAATTCCGAACAAGGATTTTTCTTGCTCATTGAAGGGTCCAGAATCGATCATGCCGGTCACCACAACGATCCGGCTGCACAAGTTAGAGAAGTGTTGGCATACGATCAAGCATTTGAAGAAGTGGTCAAGTTTATTGACTCCACTGATGTCGAAACTGTTGCTATCTCCACTAGTGACCATGAAACCGGTGGTTTGGTTGTCGCCAGACAAGTGGCAGAAAACTATCCTGATTATTTATGGTATCCACAAGTTTTATTAAACAGTACCCATTCCGGTGATTATTTGTCTCACAAAATTGCAGACTTCAAAGAAAAGGATGATTCCAAGAAACTCACCAAGTTCATCAAATACGAAATCTTGGAAAACGATTTAGGTATCAATGACTATACCGAACAAGACGTTCAAGCAATTTTGGACAAAGTCAACGATCCTGCCAATTTGTTGTATGTTTTGAATAACATTGTTTCAATTAGGGCACAAATCGGTTGGACTACTCATGGACACTCAGCTGTGGATGTAAACATCTACGCCCACACCAATTCGCCTGCCATCAGAGCCAAATTGGCATCTGCCAACGCATACCACGGGTTATCGGGAAACCATGAAAATATTGAAATCGGTGCATTTATGGAAGCAATCACTGGCTCGAATTTGAATCGTGTTACTCAATTGATAAAGAACACTGACCATGCTCCAAGTGAAAAGAGCAAGCAATTCCTGGTTGATGCGTTCCATGAAAATATTTAAGGGCTCTATTTTTCTTTTTGTTCTGTGTAGGGTATATTATAAATAGAATAGAAATAAAATAGAGAATATGACGGCGTAAACTATTTAAAGACTGTACGCCTGGAAATGACGATCCGGTTCAGGCTCAAATGGGTTTTCCTGTTTTCGGATTTGAAAAATGTAACAAGCCTCGCCAGATAGATACCAATGGGACGAGACAAAGAGAAATGGAAGGCGATGCTGTTGCATTCCATGGAAAGAGAGAAAAACTGTTTTTGTGCCCACTGCCGCGCTTTTGTTGTGGTTCGTATTACGGCTATTCCATGGATATTCAACAGCACAAACTTTTTGGATTTCTCAATTATTCCATCTGCAGCATATATCCATGGACTGTTGCTAGAGACGCAGTCCGGAATGTTTTACAGATTCACGTTTAGTGTTGACAGCAGGCCGTTGCATACTTGTTCCGAACCCAAAGGCAAGTATGAGGCTGTCTCATCGATCAACGATTGTTCCACATAGATTCTCTGGGAAGTACTGAAAGAGTTCACAAATGTAATAACCTAAAATAAGTTTGGATGGACGGATAGTCGGAAGGGCGTCCAAGGTCCGGTGGGAGGAGGGGGTGGTTAAGAATCACCAGACAATGCTGAGAGGGGAGACTATCTGGGTATACGATAATGGAATATTCATGCACTTTCCATGGAAAAATTTTTTCCTTTCTGTGATCACGAGGGTGGATGAATACCCGCTTGCATATCAATGCATTCTTTGTTTTTTTGTTCCTCAATCTGCCTATTTCGGAAAGAGATGTGGCTCATGGCAGCAAATTTTCCATCCATCAGGAGCAACCAATGACCACAAAAGAAACTAAACCACTAGCAGATACGTATCTGATGACTAAACCCCGAAAATACCTCAACAAATATAAATAAGATGCCCATTCCACCCTTCGTTGCCATTGATAACCCACTCTTATGTTTTGCTTTTAATTTACTTTGCTTCATAATAATCCCTGCTCATATTTCTATTTGCAATTGATACTAAATTCCCCCAATTTAGTTCCTAACTAATATTTAATCCAACACCTACTCGCAAAAATGTCAATTCACGACGATTCTGATTCTGAAAGTACCAGACAGGACTTTAACCCAACGGCGTTCCAGCCGGATCTTGAAGCACAATCCATCAACTCATCCGATACCCAACAATCCACGAAAACTGGTGACCTACCTTTGAGGATCACCAGAACTGAAACCAAGAAATCCTTAGTGGAATTGGGGATATCTTCTTCCATTCCTCAACCCGACATCAATGCGCCACCTATTGAAAACCCTATTTTTCCAGAAGAATATACTTTGGAAACCACCACTGGTTTAGTTCCCGTTGTGACTTTGCAATCCTTGGGTAGAGTTAAAACTATCCCCGAAGGCATCCAAGAAGAAAAGGAGGAAGAAGAGAAAGTGTCCAAACTTGAAGGATTGGATCCCGAGATCGAATTCGTGACTTTCACAGTCGGTGACCCCGAAAACCCTCACAATTGGCCCATGTGGATCAAATGGGTATATACCTTGTTTATTTCCATGTTTGTCATTTCCGCTGCTTATGGTTCAAGTTGTTTATCGGCTGGTCTTTTCACTGTCAATGAGAGATTTCACGTTTCTACGGAGGTCTCCACCTTGACTGTTTCCTTGATGGTTCTTGGTTTCTGTTTGGGTCCTTTGATTTGGGCTCCAATGTCCGAACAAGTGGGTAGAAGACCCACCTATTTTGTTTCCTTTGGTTTGTACGTCATTTTCAACATCCCTTGTGCGTTGGCTCCTAACCTTGGTGGATTGTTAGTGTGTCGTTTCTTGTGTGGTGTTTTTGCATCATCTGCATTGACAATCGCCGGTGCCAGTTTGGTCGATATCCATAACGAAACAAGAGGTCTTGCCTTGGCGTTTTTCAGTTTCTGTCCATATTCTGGCCCTGTTATTTCATTGATTACTGGTGGTTTCATTGCTGTTGACACCAGGAGAATGGACTTGTTGGTTTGGGTAAATATGGCTTTCGCCGGTGTAATGTGGATCATCATCAGTTTGATGCCAGAAACATATGCCCCAGTCATCTTGAAAAAGAGAGCCAAGAAGTTGAGAAAAGAAACTGGTAACCCAAAGATCATGACTGAACAAGAAGCCACGCCTATGTCGCTCAAAGAAATGGTTAACCAAAACTTGGTCTTGCCTTTGAAATTTGTTGTTACTGAACCATTATTGGACTTGGTCTGTGCTTTTGTTGCGTTGATTTACGCTTACTTGTATGCATTCTTCTTTGCCTATCCATACATTTTCAACACGCTTTACGGCTTTGAAGATGACAAGATCGGATTGATGTTCATTCCTATTCTTATTGGTGCATGTTTGGCCGTCTCCACCACTTACGTTTTGGAAATCCAATACGGTAAAATGGTTAAGAAAAGAAGACCAGAACCTGAAGATAGATTGTGGGGTGCTATGGTTGGATCCCCATTCCCATGTATTGCCTTGTTTATTTTGGGCGCCACTTCTTACAAGCATATCATCTGGGTCGGCCCTGCTTCTTCTGGTATTGCCTTCGGTTACGGTATGGTTTTGATTTACTATTCATTGAACAATTACATCATTGACACTTATGCCAAATATGCTGCTTCTGCCTTGGCTACCAAAGTGTTCTTGAGATCGGCTGGTGGTGCCGCCTTCCCATTGTTCATCACTCAGATGTACGAAGGTATGGGGTTACAATGGGCCAGTTGGTTATTGGCCTTTGTTGCCTTAGCCATGGTATTGATTCCATTTTCTTTCTACAAATGGGGCAAACCCCTTAGAGCCAAACTTTGTAAGGAAGATTATTCTGCTGAACTATAAACTTCATCCGTTTTCATTTTGTTTTGATTTAATTCCTTCCATTTGTGCATAAACCCACTGCATTGCATTTTTTTTTTTTTATTTTAAAAAAACACATAGACCTTTCTTAATATCGTTTCATATACTAATATAATAAATTAAACATTATTTGATAGACAATTACAAGATGTTTAAAATACTTCTGTAAAACTAGCCACAAAAACTTGCTCTCGCTTAGAGCAACGTGAGAGAAGAAGAAAAAAAAAATATTACTGTGGATAAGTTACTCACGTATTTACTGTTCATATCATTAGTGTTATCCGAAATGAGGGGCCTATGGTATGGGTTGATAGAAATAGTTCACTTGCTCACCACAGTACACTCACTCAATGACACAATTGGCTCATCTGCACAGAAGTTGCTGCCAACATCATCATCAGCATCTTCTTCTTCGTCTTCGTCTTCCTCATTGGAGCTGGACAAATCACAAGATTTTTCACCAAGTACCAATGCCGTTCCGGTATTCCTTTTAGTCAACCACACAATGGCAGATTCTAAGGAGCTTGATTTATTGCTAATGCAATCACCAGCTACCCTGTACCCATCGGGGAGAATCCATGAACTACAGAGGAACGATTCTGTCTTGGATGATTGTCACTTCATGTCATTCGAGGAATGGAAGAAACAGAAAATAATAGAATCCAATACCACATCATCTTCTTCCACTTCCTCAAACCAATCCACCAATAACACAGATAACAAATTGGAAAACATTGCATCGAGCAACGCCACTGTTGAAAACACCAACGTCACATTGATAGAAGCAGATGGCAAGGTATATAAGAACAAGTTCAATTTTGCATCCGTGGACTGTGCGGCTACTATTGTGAAAACCAATGCCAAAGCAAAGGGTGCATCAGCCATTCTAAAAGAAAACAAAGATTCATATTTATTGAACGAATGTTCTCTACCGAACAAATACGTAATCATCGAACTATGTCAGGACATCCTTGTGGATCTGGTAGTCATTGGTAATTTCGAGTTTTTTTCATCCATGTTCAAAGATATCAGAGTGAGTGTAAGTGACAGATTCCCAGCACAGACATGGAAAGAATTGGGTCTGTTCACCGCGGAAAATATCCGGGACGTGCAAAGTTTCAAGATCCAGAATCCGTTAATTTGGGCCCGGTATTTGAAATTGGAAATATTGAGCCATTATGGAAACGAATTTTATTGTCCGATATCTATTGTTAGAGTACATGGTAAGACTATGATGGATGAATTTAAAGAAGATGAGGAAAAACAACAGGTGCATAATGAAGGTGATAGAGAAGTTACACCGCCAAATTCCATGGAAGAAGAAGAAGAACTTTCACTTATCAACGAAACCACCTTAAATGAATGCAGAGTGGTGATGCCACATTTGCAGTTAAACGAGTTCTTGAAAGATTTCAGCTCAAGTGATGGAGAGCTGTGTTTAGCTGCCACGAGTGAATCCGATACACAAACCAGTACAGCCCAAGTATCATCAAGCCAAGTACCAACTCAGGAGTCAATATACAAGAACATTATGAAAAGATTAGCATTATTGGAATCAAATGCGACGTTATCGTTGCTTTACATCGAAGAACAACTGAAGTTGTTGTCGGTTGCATTTTCCAATTTAGAAAAACGTCAGTCTACCAACTTCAATTCCTTGATAAGTTCTGCTAATGCAACATTGGTGAACCAATTGCTTGTGTTTAAAGAATCATACAGCAGTCTACAAGATCAATATAATAGTTTGTTTAAGATTCAAGAAAATAGTCATCGGCAAGTCATGCTAGGTACAAGTAAGAAGATGAATCAATTAGCAAATGATTTGACGTTTCAGAAACGAGTGTCGATTTTTAATAGCATCATCATTATTTGTCTTTTGGTTTACGTGATACTCACACGAGATGTGGATATTGAAATACGGGATGGTCAAACTGCAACAGACAATGAAAATCAAGACACAGATCAAGACGAAGATGATGATGAACTCATGCGTGAAGGAGCAGAGAATGTAAAAGAAGGTAGCTCTGTTTCACTATCACACTTGTCATCCCCGTTTAAGCCACAGAAACGAAAGTCAAAGAAACTGCGAAAAAAACAATAGTATCAGGTAAACTAGATTTACTCTACATTTAATATTTGCGTTCTCTTTTTAAAAGAAATTATAGTTATCTATTTACACGATTTAACAAGTACATGAAACTTATTTCTAACCTATTTGTTGAAACATTTATATATATAAAAAAAAAACTCGATATTTCCAACACAGCTCTGCATGCGATTAATGAAGACTAGGTTTCTTTATCCCATACAGGTTCTCTATGGTTTGTAAATTTTTTTCGAGGTTTTCTTTCTTTTCTGTTTCTGTCTTCAAATTCCATTCTTTGTTCATCCCCATATCCTCTGACCCTGCTCCTTTGCCTCTCTTCGTGATCTTTTCTGAAATGTACATAGTCTTGTTTGCTATCCCCATCCTCTTCTATATTATTGTCATGGTCTCTTCTGTTATCCCCATTGTATCTTCTGTTATCACCGTAGTCTCTTCTTTTGTCCCGATAACTCATTCTGTTATCCCCATAGTCTCTTCTGTTACTGCCGTAGTCTCTTCTGTTACTGCCGTAGTCTCTTCTGTTACCGTCATGGTCTCGTCTGTTACCGCCATACTGTCTTGTCTTCTGGTTGTCAAAGTTGTTTCTGGAATTGCTCCTATTGTAACCGTTTCTATTGTTGGAGTTTCTGCCGTAGTCCAACATTTGTCGGTTGCCACTTGCTCTGTTTCCACTCTCCACGTATGGTTCCAAATCACGCCATGAAAGCTTCTTCTCGAGAAATTTAACTGAACTTGCTGGTACTTTGGCGTCAGGGTTGTCTATTATCACACGGTGGAATTCTATGTGTTCCTTGACCACATCCAGTAAGTTGAATTTGAAAAATGACATACGTGCCGCGGCATATGCCATACTACTATTAAAGAGACTGGCTGCTGCCTCCAAGTTAGTCTTGAATAATCCAAAGATTTCGTAACGTTTAAGGTCTGTGGCACGCTTGGTTTCATTAAATTCAACAGTAAAATCACTTTTCAATTGATAAAGAAATTCATTGTCAACATGGGAAGCAAAAAAGGCAGCAATACCCTTATTGCCAGCTCTACCGGTTCTTCCCACTTTATGAACGTATTGGGCTGTTTCCGAAGAAGGAAATATCTGAACAACGTGAGATACATTTTTGACATCAATACCTCTAGCAACAACATCAGTTGCAACCAAGATGCTCTTGTTGTTTCTTTTGAATCTTTGCAAACTTTTTTCTCTGAAGGATAAGGATTTGGTTCCATGCATGTAATTAAAGTTATAATCCTCACAACCATTTTCTCGGGCAACCGACTGGAAAAATTGGGAATACCAATCAACTGCATCTCTTGTTGGCAAGAAGACAAGAATTCTGTATTCCTTTTGAGTTTTCATAATGTCGATGATGTACAGCATAGAAGATTCAACTTTATCTTTGATATTATCACACTTGACCAAAAGTTGATGAACATTCTCACTAACATCACCTTCATTAGGGTCAACGGTATTTAAATAGTCGTAATTCTTATGTATGTGATGTTTGGCAAAACTTGCAATGTTATCATCCACAGTGGCACTCAACAAAACAGATTTAATCGGGGTCGATGTAGCTCGGAGCTGATAGAGGGTTCTATCGATATTGTTCAACGTATGTTCAAAACCTGTATCCAAAAGCTTATCAGCTTCATCGTAAACACGAAACTGAAGGTGTTCAAAGGCTTTTGCAAAACGTCTATTTTTCAAGTCACTCTCTAATCGACCGGGGGTAGCAATAACAATATCTTGCGGTCTATTTGGGTCAAATACCGTTGGGAGCTGTCCAATACTCAAACCAATACGTGGTCTGGCGTCCCGTCTCATTTGGTGTATGACTTTTTCATACTCTTCCCTAATTTGCAAAGCCAAATCACGAGTTGGTGCAATGACAAGTGCAGCGACACCTCCAGTCTTCCGATGTTCCATAGCTCTGACAATGGTTGGGATAGCGAAGGACAAAGTCTTACCGGTACCAGTCTTAGCACGACAGACCAACCCTTTTTGTGTTTTGATCATTGGGATTATCGACATTTGTTGGATGGGAGTCAATGTTTTGAATCCAGCACTTTCCACAGCGTCAATAATATCGCGAGTCACATAACCCGTTTTTAACAAATCCCTGGTATTCTTGAGTTCGACTTCTTCGCCACTAACAACATTCTTCTTGACTGATTTTGAAACATTAAAAGCATCTTGATCAGTTTTTTGAATTTCACCTGTCTTTTCGGAAGGGTTCTGTTCACCGTCTGCTCTCGGCTCATATGCATTTTGAACTGGCTCCTCGACCACTATCGACTCCTTGACGTATTTTCCTTCTTGGTTCTTGATAGTACTGAAGTGGAAACCCCGAACACAAGAGGGGGCATGGTTCGCACATGCTGATTTTCTCAACACAGAAGCTGAACGTATTATACTGTATCTACTCAACAGCTTAAACATGGTTGCGCGTTGATGTGATATTGCTATGACCCGATGCCAGAAAAGAGGAAGAAGTGCAAAGCAAACTCCCTTTTTTTTTGATTTCCCGCGTCCTCTTGTCATCTCATGAAAAATTTTCTCCCTGTAAAGAAATGATCACACTAAAAGTGGTCTGTGTGTGTACTGACGGCGAGAAGCTAAGGTTTTTCTCGTCTCCAAGACACGCATGGGGGAGCGAATGCAAGGGCGCACCGGCTCACGACCATCGAGACGGGTACGCGAGAACGATATCAGTTGATAAAAGAAAAAGAATCAGCGTCAAAGATTCACAAGTAGTGTGTTATTCAAACTTATTTATATTACTGAAGTCCCCCCATGTCTATTGTTGATAAAAATTTCTATGTAATTATTTGTGACTTAGAGAGTAAATGTGGATAACAGACTCAGTCTGGTCACACACGTAATCCTTCGATTTTGCCATATACTTTTCGCCCATGAAGAGTGAGTGGTACGATTGGTAACGCTTAGTTTTGTATTATACTATATTATAGAATCGAATGAGATCAAATTCTATATATCATTTTTAAAGCCAGATGAGGAAGTGGTCTATGAGCAAACAAACAACAAACAAACAAATCCCTATACCCATTGTATCTTACTAAGTCGGTCTAACTCCTTTGACTCTTTCAATTCTTCCAACTGTTTTAACTCTTCTGAAAACCTCAACTCATCCAACTCCTTTGTGGCTAGTTCTTCCAACCAGGTGACGCATCCCGGGAACACCACTGTCTCAAAAATTTCTAGTTCCTTTCTCTTGGGTGGGCCGATGGAATAATCCTTCAAACTGACCGATTTGTACGGCTTGAAAAATGGTGGGTTCGTGCCAATAGCAAGCGTTGTGTACGTACTTTTGAAAGTTTCCTGAATTGATTTCAATGCATCATGGCCTCTTCCACTTTTCCCTGGAAATCTGAACTCATATTTGCCACACTTTTTCTCGATGTCAGCATGAATGACAACTAAATTCACCTTTTTATGGGGTATGAGATGATGATATATAACTTTCCCCTGAGCATCGAGTGCCACAAAATTTGACTTGAACAATACAACGTTAGGATATTTCAGTGAAAAATAGTAACACCCCTTAGGATAAACATGGTCCTTCCAGTAAACCTCTATAAGTTGGTCCATGAAACGATGGCCCATACTCCCCCTCGTGTTTGCAAATGTTGGTTCTGGGTTCCCTACCGAGGCTATAAACAAATTTCTTTTCGTTTGAAACGGTATTAGTGCTCCTATCGAGCGAACACATTTTGAAGACGGGCAAATCATTTATTTATGAAGTTGTGAAGATGAAGTTAATGGGTACGTTATGTATTCAAGTATCAAATTTTTTTTTTTTTTTTCGTTATTTTCCCACTCTCATCCAAAGTGTTGCACCCATTTTCAATAGCCAAAAATCAATTCCAAGGCGGTAACTTGCTATTTTCTTTAGACCTGTTGCCAAACCTTTCAACTTGTGCATCAATAGCTTGCAATGAGCCTGTCGCATGAGATTTGATTTTTTGTAAAACTTCTTCTTCTGTTTTTATCCAAACCATTGATTTCTGAATTCTGTGTGACATTAGCAAAGTTAGTATTGGAGAAGAAAAATCAAGGTCACCGAGGTGACAGAGTCATTACCGTAATTAAACATACCTCTGACGAGCTCGTTCTTGATCCAATTTTTCGTATACTTCCAATAATGTTGTGCGTTGCTAGTTGTGGTAGTTAGTATGCAGTGTTGCAACAACGCAAGGCATTTGCGGATTCCTTTATCATACCTTATCAATCTCATCAATCTTCTTTCTAATATGAGCAATGTCCTTAGCGTACTGCATGAATATGTATTCAAAGCAATCACTTAACTGCTGCCAATCTAATTCCTTGCCTTTATTCTCCTGGAAGAAATCCTGGTAATCTCTTAGTGCTCCTGATTCGGGGGATTCCGTCTCGAACTCAACCCGTTGACTTTGTAAGAATTCCAAGATTGAATTCAATGACTCTTGCAATTCGTCTTGTTGTGTAGGTTCATCTGACATAGCTCTTTTTCAGGGTCGGTTGTGTGTATGTGTTGTAAAATGAGAAAAAGGGTTGAAATTTTTAAGCTTTTTTTTTTTTTTTTTTTTTTTTTTTTTTTTTTTTTTTGGCAACCAATTTTTTGATATTTGAAAATCATTACTTGAATTTTTTTTTTCTTTCTTTCTTTCTTTGTTTTTGATTCTTTAAAAAGTTGCCCATCAAACATGAGTTCAGAGTTTAAAAAGGTCACAAATCTAGTGACCAGTCAGTTGAAACTGGCTGAGAAAATGGTAATGAAAGTTGATCACCACGATTGGAATAAGTTTAAACACACGTCTCAATTGTTGAAACAAAAAATCAAATTCGCCGGAGGCTCATATACCGTTGATCAGGAACTTAATGACTTGGAACAAGAGGTGGTTGATATGGATATTCAGATTAAGAAAATTATGAAGTATATAAAAGTTTTTGCCGAAGGAATGCCACAAATCTTGACCAGTTCAATTAGAATTGCGGAAGCATTTCAAAATTTAATGGATCCATATTCTAATTTGAAATATGACACTTATGTTTTACAAGGAGCCTTTGATACTTGGACGAGAATCACCAATTATAAACATAAAATCAAGGATGTTCATGTTGACATTGAGGTCAATGATTTGACAGAAACTGTCACCAAGAAATTAGAAGATCTTTCCAATATCTTGAAAGTTGTTTTCAAGAAATTGAACAACCGACAAAGTGCCTTGTTAGATTACGATAAAGTGTACAATGATCACGAATCTTTGGTTTTGAAACAAGAGCAATCCGAGCTCACGTTGTCTCAGAATAATAATTTTTTTGCCTTGAAACGGAAATTGGACGAATACAGAATAAAGTATGACAAGCTTAATTCTGTATTGAAAAAAGAATTACCTGTATTTCTCGACTATGGGAAAAGAATTATTGATATGATCCAGATATACGTGTATTTTGCCCATTTGACTTTCTGCTATCAAATATCACTTCAGCTTCAACTCCGTTTTCATATTGAAAAAGATGTCGACGGAATCGTCAAAGATTTTGCTGAGAAAAATGAACCAATTGCCGCAAAAATCGAATCCTTGGGTTTGATCTGCAATCCCTTTAAGCAAGAACAAACAGATAATTGAACGTAAGTGGTGGAATAGATGAGTAGGTAATAGTACCGATCTCTCGACAGAACTTTAGGGAATAATACAGAATTATAACAAACAAGATTGACATGGACCCGGTTCTATCGTGTATCACAACACAGAACTATATAAAACCTATAAAACTAATTATCTCTGGTCATTTCCTCTGATACTTGACATGATCCAGCTTCTGCTTATGAAATCTTTTAGTCTCTGTCCATTTTCAATACTCCACCCACCCATTGACCAAAAATGTGAAAAACTTTTGAATTTAGGAGCAACTATTGAATTAAACACTCCAAATGGAATACCCTTTGAAGCAGCATAATGCTTTGGTAATGTATCTGCTAATAGCTTTTTCCTATCTTTTCCCTTCAAAATCTTATCCAAATCCAAATCTGATTCTCCAGGAGATCCTAGCTCTGCCCTAGTCTGTTCGGACTCAATGGGAGTTTCCCAAGGTCTCATACTTGCATCCAATGGTATCCAACGATCCTCAACTCTCCAGGATTCCGATGCAACCATTTCTCGAATTCTCGATAACGCTCTTTTGAAAGCAAATTTCTCATCATCACCAGTGAATGCTTTGGTGTTGGTATAGTTTTTTTCAGAATCGGGGTCTTTGGAATCATCAAATGATCTTGTATACAGTTGATCATAAGTGGAAACATTGGGACGGTATGGGCTTGTCAAATCAATAGAAGCACGTGCAAATGCTTCTTCATCTTGAACTTCAAAAACGTCACCACTGATATTTTTATCGTGGTGGTTCTTCAAGTATGACATGAGGTCTTCGTTGTCCGAATGTTGTACTTCTGGGAAGAATAAATAATCAATACCAACTTCACTTCTCATGAAAAATTGACATCTGGATTCATAAATTGCATCCAACAAGGTAATGAATCTTCTAGCTTCGTTTTTCTTCTTGGTTGTCATGATCGGAACATTGTCCAAAATTATGGTCTTGAATTTAGAAGCAATAGTAATGTAGTCTGAAGAGTAATACAACCCTTCACAAATATCTCCAAAATCAAGATAACACGCATTATGGTTATCGAAATACAACGGTATCTTGGTGGTTCTTCCGTAAACTGAAACTGAAGTAGGTCTACCTCCTAAATCATACAACGAATATCTCAGATCCATCAACTTGGAACCGGCAGGGATTTTTAATGCTTCTTGTTTTATCAACTGTAACCACTCTTTGCCATTATCAGGATTATCTTTTTTACTTATCATATACGGAGGACAAGTAGATTCGTTAGCGAAATACGTTCTGTAATCTTTTTCCGATCTCATATCAATGGCATGACATCTTGAGTTTAAGATTCCAACAAATTCCTTAAATTTTTGCTTATTAAACTTCGTTGAATATAACTCTTCTGGTAATTTATTCGACGTTGCCACCAACACCCCACCGAGCTTGAAATAGAATGTGAACAATATTTTTATAATATTCGCAGATGCAATGTCTGGAAGGACGAATTCATCCAACATTAAAACTGTATTCTTTTGAATCATTTTCTGTGCAACTTCATATAGGAGAAACTCATTTTCCATGGTATATGCCTGTGCCCTACCAAACTGCGCCAGTCTTCTTGTTTGAATGTGGTGCATTTCTTTAAATACCCATAAGATGAAATTATTATAATGCCAACGCATCTTGGATTCATAGGGCAAACTAGCAGCAAAGATATCCATCAACATGGATTTCCCACATCCAACTTCACCATTTATCAACAAGCCCTGCGGCGAGGGGAAATTATGCAACTCTTCTTCGTCGGTCATGTATCTCACCATTTGCATTCTACTAACTTCGGGATCTTTTCTGAACAACCTTAATGGAGAATACGGATTTGGGGTCTTTGATTTTGTTTCATGGTTTGCTTCAATTTGACGAACTAGTAATTTAAATTTGATCAGTAATTCTTCGGGAGGACGATAATCTATAACCCGATGATACAACTTCTGGAACTCTTTCATGACTCGTAGTTGAGCTTCATCTCTCTCTAATAATCCTTGTTGAAGGTAACTCTGGTATATAACATAGGGATCAGTGACTGATAAGGATGAGGAGTATTCATGGTGGTGTTTGAAATTCAAAGGCAGCCTTCCGTCGACCCCTTGGAGCCCACCGCTTGAAATTGTGGAATACGCTCTCCAACGTAGTCTTTTCGGAATTACTAGTTTCATTGTTGTCATGTTCCTAAAAGAAAGAAGAAATTGACCTGACATGGAAAACGGAAACTAATAATAATAAAAAAAAAAAATTGAATAAAAACAGATCAGTATTTTCGATCTCGGTAATTGTCAATTCCCCATTACCGTTTGACACAAAAGAGAACAACCACAGAAATTGCACAAAAATGCAATTCCTGGACCAGTCCAAAATTAATACTCATGTATCATTACCATGCAATATGTGTATATATATATATATATATCTATATCAGGGGCATTCCAACTTATCATTCTCTCCTATTAAGTCCCATCTGTGCAAACTTCCTATCCAATGAATTAGAAAGACCATTCATTTCTTCGTCAGTTCTTCCATACAACTCATACCACCATTTAAGATCAGCAAAATTCAAGAAAATAACTCCGTCACTTTGATCCGACTTCAGCATCTCACAATTGTAAGACTTATTTAAAAATTCGGCGGGACGAGAGTTGAAATAATCCCATACCGACACCGTACTTTCTTGAACCCTATATGCTTCGAATAATTCACGTTCGGAATCACAAATAAAAGTACCATACTGACAAGAATAATGATGATAAAACAATCTTTTAAGGAACCGGCTATTGAATTCAAAATGTGTCGGATTTTGACGATAGATTTGATAGACACAATCCAAGAACTGATGGAATATCGGGGACTTTTCTGAACTGCCACTGTATATCGAAGACGTTGGGATATATTTCCCGTTCTCAATTCCATCTTCTGGAGTCGGTGACGAAGATAGACCATTCTGTGCTGTGTTCTTAATCTCCCTTGCTGCTCGAGCTGCCCTTTGGAAAAACGAAGTCACACTAGCTGCTGCACCACCAGTACCACCCTCATTTGTAAGCAATTCAGAATATGTTGAGCTTTCCAAAGAAACTTCAGAACCTTGTTCGTCTCTCCTAGAAGCTGATTCTATAGGCGAGGAGTTTTTCACTTCCTTTTTGAAAATCGCTCCAATGCAACCTCCATGATCAGCTCTAGTGGAGAACTTGAACCCAAAACTTACCCATTCTTTCTCAACCAACACCATAAATCCTTTCATGGTTCGGTAATACGGGTCAAGACATAGTTGTGCCAATGCTGATACTTGTGAAGTTCTATCCCATCCATCTGAGCAATGTATCACAACATTGGTATTGTTCAAGTGGATCGATTTCGTGATACGATCAACTGATTGAAGAATAATTGACAACCTGTTCAACCATTGTGTTTTCGTTAATGCTTGTTGCAACAATGCTGCAGATGCTGACAGCTTATCATAGCTGGCCGGATATCTATCTAGGTCATTCAAAATTGTGGTTAATTTGTTTAGCGAATCTCGCATCACATGGATATTATCAATATTGCAGAATATTTTTTCAACATTTCGTATGCGCTGAGGTGATTCATTGCCATCTCTATATTCATCCTTGTTGATTGCCGTGGGTGTAGAAGTGTTTGTCGGTTTACCTCGGTAATTGTCAACATTTTCGGTACCAGCCCCCAACGCATGTTGTGCCATGGCATTTGTTATAGGTCTCAAATCTACTAGCAAGTTCCTTTGAGGTTGTTCCAATTGAAAATCGTCGTGGGTGCCTGATTCGTTTATACTGACATTTCTCTCTCGTTCTTGGGACAGGAATATTTCCCCAATCAATTTCTCATCTTGTATCGACCGATTCTGAATATTCAACCCCACTAATGGTTGAGCACATCGTGCTATAACATTGCCATTGAGGTTTCCCTTGTGTTTGTACACTATCGCGGGGATTCTTTGTTTCGATCTGAATTTACTTGCATGCTTCAAAACATTGTCAGATATGGTACTTGGAACCAACAACACTTTTGGGTATGACGAACAAAATTTATACTCTTTGTTAATATCTGTGACACGCCAATATGGTTCGTCATTTTGTATTAACCCCAATCTCGTGTACTCCTCTATGGGATTATAGATATCCCATCCTTTTGGTTCTAATTCCTGTTCTAACATGTTTGGTCTATATTCATATGCGTATAGTTGTTTGATATTGTTTTCTGTTTTTGACAATGTGATTAGGGAACTTAATCTCGTGTACATTTCGGTACATATCAAGTCATTCATAAAATCAAAAGAATAGTATGTGAAGTCTTTACAATGCAATCGAATATGAGAGGCACTATAGTGATCAAATCCTTCCAAGGTAATCTTTGGTGGCTCCTCTATGACTGGCCCATTAAGACTGTTTTTATTGTTTGTGCTGTTGACGTTATTGATCCATGACGAGCCTCGGGCTTTAGATATCTTCTCTATCATCGGATAGCATATCCATATCTCTTTAGGTTTTGATGTGGGATTTGGATTAAAACTGAATACTAAATGGAACGAAGACAAGTAAAGTACTCCCGGTATGTGGTATCCCCTTCTATTTAAAACAACGTCATTTACAGTAAAGACGTTCTCCATTATTAATACCTGTCGCTTCCTCAAATCAATATGCAATACAGAAAATGAAGACAAGAAGCAAACGGGACAAATTCAAAAAAAAAAAGGCGCAAACAATCCGAAACAAAGTATTGATGAAATGGTATTCTGTCTTTTTGTTTATGTTGGTGCTGCAGTTGTAACTGTTGATTCGGCTGGCAGTGAGTGTGTAGATAGTTGGGTTTTTGGAGGTCTACTAAAAAAAGGTGTCGACACAGAGAGTAACGACAAAATTGTAGATACTGACGACCAGCAATATGCCGGAACTTTCAAATTTGGAGGCATCATATCGTGGTGATTGCTGCCAGAGAATTTTCCATATTTTCTGAAAATACCACCGCCGACTACTTGACTTCTATGTAATAATTACTAGATAGGAACGTGGAGGTCTCTTCCTGATAGCTTGTTGGCGAGTTCAGCAAACTAATTGATCCTTGTGTGTAGCTTATTACTGCAGAAAGTGCAACCAGTTCATCTAGAACAACTGCCACCAAAAAAAATAGATGTTTGGATAGAATAATTGGGTTCTTGGAACTGGAGTGGAAGAATGTCGAGGGTTCATTTTCAAAATATACTTAATTGGTGGTCAGATGTACAACTCTGTCAAGGTACCAATCTCAAGACAGCATTCTCCGGCCAGTTGATAATGCGAACGCAGACAACCACAGCACCAAATCTCTTCCCAAAGTTCATCGCAAAAAAAAAAAAAAAAAAAATATTGGAAAAAAAAAAAAAATTGCAAACCTACAATATCTCATCATCACCAATACAAGCACAACCATCAGCCACAATTAATAGTTTTCACTATGGTTAAATCGTATAGTCGTTATGATCAAGAGAAATGTTTTGGTGTAATCACTTCCCAATCCAACATCGTCTGGTTACCTCCATCTGAAGCCCAATCATCTACATCAGTAGGCAGGGCATTGACTTCAGGTCTAGAAGAAATTTTAATTTGGGATATTAAAACAGGGGAAATATTAAATAGAATGAGAGATGGACTAACTCCTGGTGCATCGAATGCATCAACCACCGTACCTCCATCTCCTGTAAGCTATTTAACATTCCATGAAACTACCAATATCATTGCCGCAGGGTATAATGATGGATCGATTAAGATTTGGGATGTGAGTTCCAATTCCGTGATTATCAATTTTGAAGGTCATAAATCCCCCATTACACAGTTGAAATTTGATAGAAGTGGAACAAGATTAGTTTCAGGATCCAATGATTCTTCTATTATCATGTGGGACTTGGTCGGTGAAGTTGGTTTATTCAAATTGAAAGGTCACAAGGGTCCAATCACTGGAGTTGAATTTTTAAGCGAAGCAACAATCCAGAACGAAGACCAAGAAGATGATGAAGATTCAATGGATGATTATTTAATCAGTGTCTCTAAAGATGGGTTGATCAAATTATGGGAGTTGAAATCGCAACAGTGTATTGAAACTCATTTAGCACATACCAACGAATGTTGGTCCATGGCCATAAATAAAGCTAAAGATATGTTGATTACCAGTGGGAATAGAGACCAAGTTAAGGTATGGAGTTTGGATCTTTCCCAAGAAGATGGTTCTAAAATTCATGAACGTGGAAGTTTTGAAAAATCAAGTAAATCAAGAAGTAATGAAATTTCCTTCAGGTCTTTGAAAACCTCTTCATCTTCTGAAGCCATCCAATTATTTTCCATTCAAAATGCTGATAGAACTATTGAAATTTTCAGAATCAGATCCGACGATGAAATTAAACGTGGTATTACTAAGAGAACCAAGAGATTGAAAGAAAAAGGAATGGATGAAGAAGAAATTTTAGAATCTTTACAAAACTCAGAAATAAGCATGTTGATAACTCCATTCACCACATTGAGAACTATGGCCAAGATCAAGTCAGCTTGTTGGACAAACAATATTAAGAAATTAGATATTTTAGTTTCTTTAATCAATAACAGTATTGAATATGATAACATACCGGTACCTGAGAATCCTAAAAAGGCCCAACCAACAGATTTATATTCTGTCAAGTTACATTCTATTGATTTATTGGGACACAGAGCTGATATCAGAGCTATGGATATTTCACCACAGGACAACAAACTATTGGCAACAGCTTCCAATGGAGAATTGAAAATCTGGAATACTAGGACGTATAATGTTATCCGTACATTCACCTTAGAAGGAGGATATGCATTATGTTGTAAATTTTTACCAGGAGGTGCCTTGATTGCTGTTGGTTTCAAGAATGGGGATTTGGAATTGTACGATTTGGCCACTTCGTCATTAGTTGATAGAGTTGAAAAAGCACACAGCCTTGTGGGAATGGCAGGTAATTCAGAAGACGATAGTGCTGCTATTTGGTCTCTTGACATAACACCAGATGGTAAAACTTTGGTCACTGGTGGTAATGATAAATGTGTTAAATTTTGGAATTTCAAAGTTGAGCAAGATATCATCCCAGGTACAAACACCACTGTTTCCCAATTAAAACTTGTGCATGTTCAAACGTTGGACTTGAATGAAGATGTTCTTTGTGTGAAGATTTCCCCTGATGCTAAGTATTTGGCCATCTCCTTATTGAACAACAACGTTCAAGTTGTATTCTTGGACAGTTTGAAATTGTTCCTCACATTATATGGTCATAAATTACCAGTATTATCCATTGATATATCTGCTGATTCCAAACTTATAATCACTTCTTCTGCAGATAAAAACATCAAGATCTGGGGGTTGGATTTCGGTGATTGTCACAAATCCTTATTTGCCCACCAAGATTCAATCATGAACGTGAAGTTTATTGGTGATACACATAATTTCTTCTCCAGTGGTAAAGATGGGTTGATTAAGTATTGGGATGGAGATAAATTCGAATGTATCCAAAAATTACCAGCACATCAAAGTGAAGTGTGGTGTATGGCTATAAGTGATAATGGGCTATTCATGTGTTCTACATCCCATGATCATTCAATCAGATTATGGCTGGCAACTGATGACCAAGTGTTTTTGGAAGAAGAGAAGGAGAAGGAATTGGATGAAATGTACGAAAACAAGCTATTAGACCAAATTGATGGTGGTGACGAAGATATTAGAATGAGAGCCAACAGCAATGGTGACGAAGACGGGGATGAAATAGTGGACGAATCTACCAAAGTCAGTAAACAAACTATGGAAACATTGAAGTCTGGTGAGAAATTAATGGAAGCGTTGGATCTTGGTATTGAAGAAGTGGAAGCCGAGAAGGAATATTTGGTATTGGTGAAACAGGGAAAACATGCGATTAAACCAACACCACATTCCATATTATTGGCTTATAATATGACTGCCAGTCAATATGTGTTGAATGTATTGAAGAAAATAAAACCAGCACAATTGGATGACGCATTATTGGTATTGCCATTTTCTTATTCGTTGAAATTATTACAATTTATTGAAATTTGGACCAACAAGGAAAACATATCGGGCAACATTGTTGAGATTTCATTGATTTGCAAAGTGTTATTTTTTGTCATCAGTTCGAATTCCAAAGAATTGATTAGCCAGAAAGATCCACATTTGAAGAATCAATTGATGAAGGTTAAGGAGCAATTGAGGCACGAATTGCTGAAAACTTCAAAGCAACTAGGTGTGAATACACAAGGTTTGAGGTTTATTAAGCAACAATGGAAGTTGCAACATGCTAGTGAGTTCATTGACGAGGAAGAACAAAGACAATACGAAGACAAGAGGGCAATTAAAAGAAGTTATACTACTATATAGAGTTGATATATGTAAATAAAAGCATAGTATTTTTTGGTAATTTGGAACAGATAATTGGAGGAACAGTGAAATATGCTCTGAATGCAACAAGTAGTGTTGATTTTGTTGCATTTGGCATGGGTAAGCCACAGATGTTTTGTGTACGGTTCTCGCTGGTTTTGTCCTTCGTTCCTAACCGATAATAATTTTTTTTGCAAGTCATATGATAGATAAAATAGTCCAGAACTACAAGGAAAGTTTGCACAGACAGGTATGCATGTACGTAGTGGGACTCATCTGATCTGTTGTTTGGTAAGGCTAGCAGAAATCGGTATTGAAAGATAATTGTGACCTTGGTAGATGGCGCATTTGTGTAACATGCAGCATGGGCAAATGAGTGAAGAATTCAAAGACATCTTTAGCTTTTTATTAACTTTCTTCGATTATTCTTCACTAATTCTTCGAGGTAAACTTGTTAAGTAAACACGATAACGTTTTAAGAAAGAGAAGCAGTACATTTGCATACAAAAAAAAAAAAACTGCGCTCGATTGAAGTCTCGGAATAGGTTTAAGTTCCAAATATTTTTTGCTAATTTTGCATTTTCATCGCGTCTGACGCAGCCGGTAGCTGCGGCTGGCTCGTTTATTGTTCTAGCTAAGACCCTTCCTAAATCAATCCCAAAGAATTTAAATATCTGAAACTCACTCTCAGGGATATGGAGGTACGGTGGGCATGGGTGTCCTGAGGTGGATTTCACGGAGATGTCTTGTACTGCTCATGGAAAGTACATAAGGAAAGTTTAAATCACTACTTAAGCCACGGGGGAGTTCCGGCATATGTGTCACAAAATCGCTCACTAGTTTATTTTGTTCTTTTAGTATGACACTAAATTGAAATAACCATACTTTCCACAATCCTCTTTGTGAGTGAGCCATGTCCAGGAAGTGTAGTAGGTAGTATGTCCTGGTGAAGGGAACGGTCGGAGTGGCGTTGAATCTGCGCATCCAGGCTTATGTTGGTGTGGACGTTTGTTGCGATGAGCACAAGATTGATGCGTTGTCTTGCCAATCTTTGGTCACGATGCGAATACAATCTGAAACAGGTTCACCAACATCGAAGCATATGTGTCGGGAAATGGGCATAATCTAATATCAAAACCACTGGTTCTCTTTTGTTTGCTTGAGGTATTGATGTCGTTTACTTGCTGGACAATGAAATTATTGACCGGATTTGTAAATCTGCAAGTTCATGCAATCTGTAGCTGATGTCAAAAATTCTGTAAATGGGTGAAATTTTCAGACCTTCTTTTGGGGAGGTACCAACAAAAAAATAACCAACAACAACAAGAACAATACATAAACTTTTCCTCATTCGAGTGGTTTTCTTCGACATTGTTAATTGGGTTTCCATTATTGGTATGCCATTAACCCTTGTTGAAAATAAAGACTCCGATTGAGAGATCAAAGGGACAGGTACCAAAGTTACAGCACAATGGTTTGTAGAAATAGGATCCTACGCTAAATCGAAATAGTCTTTCTATCCTCACTTACAAGTAGATAACATTGTACTACCGGTTTACAGATAATTACTTGTTCTGGTGAAACGCCTTTATATTGAAGATTCTTTTTCTTAGTTGCGCCATTTCTTGATAATCCCTGTTCAGCTTTGTTCTGAAAATTGTAGTAGCCTCTCCACTCTGTAATCCCTTCCCCACTCCGTACTCCGTTCTTCCCCACCTGCGCTCACGAGACAATTTACAATAGGATAGGCTGAAACAGCAGAACAAGAAGATGGAATTTGTACTTTGTGCGGCGCCCAATAAAGAGAATAGAAAGAGGTATCATGGAATGATACAAGAAGTCTCTTATACGCGGATCCATAAGCAATGTTGGATCAAATTTGTTGTTGCACTGGCACTAAAATATCCAACCGTAAAAGTGCCAACGGGTAAAAAAAAAACTGTGTGGTGTGGTTTTTTTTTTTTTCTTCTCGTTCTGTCTTGGTCTTCCTTTCTTGCTACCACTTCGTACCACACGCCCCTAACATCCGCCCCAGAAGACGATTCGGATAAAGGGTTATTTTATAGTCATCTCGGCACGGCAGTCACGAAATATTGTAATTTTTCTACAGAAAGAATAGACTGGAGACTGGAAATTGTGGAAAATTTTAGCCCTGGATTTTTGATTTTCCGAATCTCCTTCTAAAAGGACAAACTTAGGCACACATATAGATAGAAAGATAGATAGAGTCAAAGCTTAAAATAAAAATAAAATTCAAAATCAAAAGATAAAAATAAAAATCAAATTCAAATTCAAAAATAGGTGATCAGAATTTTTTTTTTAGTTTTGCTTTTGCTTCATACTAAGAGAGAGAGAGAGAGAAAAAAAAAAAAGAAAAAGAGTGTTACTATAGAGAAACAAAGACAGACACAAGGAAAAAGAAAAAGAAAGAGGGAAAAAAAATCTACTACTTTCTACAATCAACTTTTTTTTTTTATTATATTATTATTGTTACTCCTAATTATTGTATCAATCTCCCATTTGTTCATTCGACTCCTACAGGCTCACACAGTCAAAGAATGAATATTCCTCCCAACCAGAACCCACTCCAGCAGATGGGTGGGTCCTCTACTTCATGGCAAGGCATGTATTCGGGCGAAGAAAGACAGAAGGTTGTTCAGATTATCATCAATACTTTAACCGAACTCAACGGAGCCAATCCAAATTTCAATCAACAACGATTAGCCAAGATGGCCCAGGATTTTGAGAAAGTTGTCTACGAGAAGTCTCCATCCAAGGAAGACTATTTGCGTGCTATCAAGTTGAAAGTTCACCATCTCCGACTCCAAAAGCAGCTGATGGCTGCTAACCAAGGGGGACAACAAATGAATCAACAACAAGTCCCACCTCCGCAACAGCAACAGCAACAGCAACAGCAACAGCAACAACAACAGCAGCAGCAACAAGTTCCCCAACAACAGCAACAACAAATGGCTAGAAACAATAATAACAATATGAATCAAATGAATTCGCAAAACATGCAATTCTTACAACAACAAGCCCAGGCTAGAAGTCAATCACAAGCTCAGATTCAAGCTCGTCAACAGCAACTTCGTAACATGGTTAATCAACAACAACAACAGCTGCAGCAGATCCCCCAACAACAACAGCAACTGCAACAGCAACAACCACTGGTCCCACAGCCACAGCTGCAACCACAACAACAGGAGCAACAAAATATGCCATCGCAACAAAACCAACAGTCGGGTGGGAACCAAGGACCTCCACCAAACCAAACCCAATTGCCTCCACAACTAGTGAATTTGATGAGAACATCACCCATTCCACCTCCATTGCTTAACAAGATGCCAAAATTGCCGAACGGGGTTAATACTTGGAACCAGATCTTTGACTTAATAAGAAAAGAAGTCATACCAAGAGACATGGTACCCGCTATTAGAGACATTCACGGAATGCATTTACAGTTGTTTATGCGTCAACAACAACAAAAGATGAACATGCAGAGAAATGTAAATGACGCTCCGGTTAATAACACTGACAACTCAACACAGCAGCCGTTAAATAACAACATGATGAATAACATTCCGAATAACTTTAACAATTTGACTCCTCAACAAAGAGAACAGATTTTAAGACAGAGAAGACTTCAACAACAACAACAACAGCAGCAACAGCAGCAAATGCAACAACTGAAACAAGGTCAAGTTCCTCAATCACAAACACAAGTGCCACCCCAGCAACAGCAAGTTCTCAACAACAGCAGCAACAGCAACCACCGCAACAACAACAGATACCTCAACCGATGGTCCAACCAAATCAAAACCCTCAAATGGGTGCTCAACAGAACATCCCACAACAAAACATAGCTCCGAACCAACAAAAACCCCCACAATTCCAAATCACTGCAGAGGATTATGCTAAATATAACAACGATGCATTGGTGTTTTTGTCGAAATTGCAACAGCAGAAACAATGGCCAGGTCAGATTGATCAACAAATGAAAGAGACGTTTATCAAGAAGTTTATTCTTCATCAGAAGACGCAACAATGGAAGCAAGAACAAGCACAGCTACAGCAGAGAGGCAATCTTGGTATGAATATAGGTCAGTCTTCAGGAGGTATTCAGCTGCAACCACAGCAGCAAGTCCCACCACCACCACAACAACAACAACAACAACAGCAACCAGTTGGTCAAATGTCAATGCCACAGCAAACCACTTTGCCAAACCAGCAGCAACAAGGAGGTCCTCAAAGTCTGGTTCAACAGCCAATGCAAGGCTTGGCACAAGGTCTGCCAGTTATGAACAACATGACTACGCCGCTTATGAAGGCAAATGCACAATTGAATACTACTAATGTATCGTCGCCGATGATGGCTCAAAGAATGAATATGAACAACGCTAATGCCATGCCACCTGCAAACAACAACAACAATACAAACACTGCTAGCAACAATCGTGCCAGACCTGTGACAGCACCAGCAAATATCAGCATGTCGTCGATAATTCCTCCATTGACTGATGAAGTTAAACTAAAATTGAGGCAGTTAATTGAAGATGTATCGCGGAATAATGTTGTTTTAAGAGATGTTACTAATTTGCTTTCTCCTCAGGATAAAACCACTGTCCGTGAGTCGATGAATCAAATACAGGAGCAGTATGGTAACGTTGACGGAGTGATTAGTTACTTTTATTTGCTCACAAAAAATGGTGATGGTACCAAGCGTTTGATTCAAATGAAGTATATGACCAAGAACATTTTGGATAATTTGCATAGAGGTATTTATTTAGCAGGTCCAGATTTGTTGGAAAAGGTTAGAAGTCAATATGCCAAATACTTTGACTACGTTAGAGAACAAATCAACATGAGAAGACAACAAGCTCTCCAACAAAGTGGAGGTGCAGCTGGACAACAACAGCAACAAGGGCCACAACAACAACAACAACAACAACAAGGTTTGCCAAGGCTGCAACCACCACAGGGCCAACAGCCAGCTATGATGCAAAACCAAGTAAGAAACCAACAGTTCATGAACCAGAACCCTCAGATAGCAATGCAACAGCAACAACCTATGATGGGTCAACAAGACCAGATGAACATGAACAATTGGGGTTCTGTGCCGGGAGCCGGACCTAACAATAATCAAATGAAGATTCACCCGCAACAAACTCAGCAGCAGCAGTTGCGTCAAGGAATCAATAGCAGTCCTATCATGCCACAACAACCAACCCCAAAACCACCACTACAACAACAACCACCTCTGCTTCCTCCATCTCAACAACAACAACAACAAATGCCTGGTCCACAACAACTTCCTATGCAACCACAACAACCTATTGCTAAACCAATGGCAGGTCAAAAGGCTCCTCCTAAGACAACTACTAAAAAGGGAGCCCAGGGTAGAAAAAAGAGTAAAGCATCTGTTAGTGCCGGCACGGCACCAACCCCATCAGCTTTACCTGCAGCTACACCTGGGACATTGGCGAACGCAATCAAGACTCCTCATAGTATACCTACACCACAAATACCACCACAAAGTCACAGTAATAAAAACACACCATCTGCGCAGTCGCCAGGATACCCAATCAAGGCAACACCATCGGGTGCTACACCAGGTAGTGGTAATTTCACCAATGCTAATGCGAACAATGTATATCCTACACCTGAAATTGATATATTTGCCATGAGTTCCAATGATTCTAAACTGGCCAAACGTCGTGATTTGTTGAATACGGATCCGGAGCAATTTTTCTATGCTTCATTGGCAAATTTATTAGATTTAGATGAATCAATTGTGGAGAATGTGAAAGTATCTCCACGAATGGCAAATGGTAAAGCTATGGTGGCTAATTCTCCATTATCGCCGAAAAACAGCGGTGAATGGACTAGTGAAGTGAAACCTTTAGCTATTACTTCATCTTTCAGACAAGTGGAATCTATTAAGGATTTGACTAGTGATGATATAATTTCATCATGTGGGATGTTGGCCATACAAGAAGTTGAAGAACCGCAACTGAATAAGAGAGAACGTGAACAAGATGATAATGAGGAGTTAGATGGGTTGTTTAGTGAGAAGAAATTAAAAGTGGAGGATGGTACTGATGGTTTCGATAAGTTCCTTTATGAATCCACCTCATTTGATGAATGGAAAGATTTTGTTGTTTCCTTTATACAGTAGAGTTGTTTGAGTTACAATACATTGTTGTTATCATTTTTTTATTTTTGACAGAGACCAACTGTCACCATTATTATACTAATTATTTATTATTCATTAAGGATATCACGTCAAGAAAGTATATACTTTTGTTCCCCCTCCCCCTGGAATAACTTTTATTGTTTTATATATAATTTTTTTCTTTTCTATATATCGTTTATTTTATTTCGATTATAATTTTCTAAATGTATAGAATATTCGTTTTGTAATTTTTCAGAAGCATGAGATAGTAAGCAGTATTCAGGTCTTAAGAGTTCCTAACTCCCCACACATCACAAAGTTAGTAATTTCTGACCTAATGGTATTTCCAATCAGGCGATAATTTTCAAGACGTCATTCGTAACCCCTCCTCTTTCTGCCCTGTCAAATTTTGTTCGAACGGATCAATATGGCAGCATCGTGGGAGGGCAGGACGGAACGCAAAGAAAAAAAAAATAGAATAAAAAATATAATGATAGTTATTAGTAAAAAAAAAAAAAATCTTGAATCATTAATTTGAACGAAACATTTCCAACAACAAAAACCAACCCCCAAACCAACCTCAACCAAATTTAAAGCAAACCACTGTATTGAATCATGGCCCCAAAATTTGATCCCAAAGATAAACAAATTTCAGTTGCATTTGTTTGTTTAGGTAACATGTATGTATAAGCCCCACGGCACTTCAACAACTACCAATCAAGATAACCATCTTCTTGAATTGGGTAAGTTTATGATCTATTTTTTTTTTTCATATTACTAACGCAATTTGCATCCAGATGTCGTTCACCAATGGCAGAAGCAATTTTTAAACATCAAGTAGAAACCCAAGGATATTCGAAATATTTCAAAAGAATAGACTCATTTGGTACCAGTGGATGGCATATTGGAGAAACTCCTGATTCTCGATCAGCCAAGACATGTCGAAAGCATAATATACCCATTGATCATTATGCACAACAAATCACCCATGAGGATTTTAAGGATTTCGATTATATTATCGGTATGGATGATGCTAATGTTGGCAATTTGAGACATATCAAACCAAGAGATTCTAAAACCGTGGTTGAATTGTTTGGACATTGGAAATCAAAGACCGGGGAGGGTTCTGAATTTAAAACCATTGTTGATGATCCTTATTATGGTGGTATTGATGGGTTTGAATACAACTATAAACAAATTTGTCACTTTACGAATGAGTTTTTACTGCAAGAGATTGGTAGTTTAGAGTAGAATTTATGTAAGATAGAAGTCGTTTTTAGATAGGTTGTAACTTTTCTTTTGTTTTGTTGATTGAATATAGAGAAGCCTCCAAGACTGTTTCATAAGACGTGTATACTATTGATAGTCTGGAGTAATAAAAAAAAAAATACCAAGGACACAGAAGGAGTCGTGCGTATTTGGTAAAAGAGAATGCTAGCTGTTTGGTTTTGTTGATCAAATAAGGAAAAGAAAATTTTTGCCCTAATAAAACAATACAGTTTTTTTTTTTTTTTACAACCAAAAAGGCACCCTACCAAGAACACGTCATGAGTGCAAGAAAACTACAACAAGAATTCGATAAGTTAAATAAGAAGATCGCTGAAGGGCTTCAAGTATTTGATGAGATCAAAGACAAGATCAATATCAGTGAGGTATCTTCCCAACGAGATAAATTGGAGAATGATTTGAAAAAAGAATTGAAGAAATTACAAAGACTGAGAGATCAATTAAAACAATGGTTAGGGGACAGTAGTATCAAGTTGGATAAAGATATATTACAAGAAAACCGTACCAAGATTGAACATGCCATGGATCAATTTAAAGAATTGGAAAAAGCACTGAAAATCAAGCAATTCTCCAACGAAGGGCTAGAATTACAAACGCAACAAAAGAGGTCAAGATTCGGGGATGATGCCAAATATCAGGAAGCTTGTAGTTATATTAATGAAGTTATTGATCAGTTGAATGGTCAGAATGAGGAGTTGGAACAAGAGTTGGATTCATTGAGTAGTCAACTGAAGAGAAAAGGAAGTAGTGCGATCCAACTGTCAATTGATGATGTCAAATACAAGATGGAAAGAAATAATAATCATGTGAGTAAATTGGAAGAAATCTTGGAGAATTTGGATAATGATAAATTGGATCCGGCCAAAATTGATGATATTAAAGATGATTTGGATTATTATGTTGAGAATAATCAGGATGAAGATTATGTGGAATATGACGAGTTTTATGACCAGTTGGATTTTGATGAAGAAGAAGACGTGGGTGAAGTGGAAGGATCTTTGGCTCAAATGGCTGCAGAAACCGAAGATGAGAAAAAGAAAGAGGAGGAAAGACGGAAACAAGAGGAAGAGAAGAAAGAGAAAGAGAAGCAACAGCAACAGCAACAACTGTCTACGAAGAGTTCTCCACCTGCAACTAATAACTCCCCTCTTAGTCAATCTAAGGTGATAACGGATAATACTAGTAATAACACCCCGTCTACAAATTCGTCATCGTCAACTCCGATCAAGAAATTGAAACCTGTAATAACACCAGCACCAGCACCTCCGCCAATAACATCGGCTAATTCCTATTCAAATGTCATTAAAGCAGCTCAACAAGCAGCAGCCAGTTCTACGGCGACGGCAACGACAACTACGAGTAATAATACCAATAACAATAGCTATAATTATAATAATGATGACTCGAGCAATCGTTCGGTATCACCTTCCACCAGCAATAACAATAGCACTGGCACGCCACTTTCGGCTAAGGTGTTACCTCCAGGATTGAGTCATGAGGTGTCGTTCAATTCAAATTTGAAATCAGCTTCTGCGTCCCCATCTATTGCTCATGCTAAGTTGGTTGGTAATGATTTACAATCTAATAGTAGATCTCAACTGCCGGCTATTACCAGTGAGAATATGAGGATATATCATGATAATATTTCACGTATTATGAATGTGACTCAAAGTCGATTGAATGATCCATTGCCATTAAGTTCGATAACCAATCTATTGGAAACTTCGTTGTTGAATTGTCCTGATTCATTTGACGCGGAAAAGCCAAGACAATACAACCCAATTAATGTTCACCCATCGCTGATTGATTATCCACAAGAGCCAATGTATGAATTAAACAGTAGTCATTACATGAAGAAATTTGACAATGATACATTATTTTTCTGTTTTTATTATGGTGGAGTTGGCGGTGAAGGGATAGATAATATTGCCAAATACAATGCTGCAAAAGAATTGTCCAACAGAGGGTGGATATTCAACAGGGAATTCAAGCAATGGTTTATGAAAGATGGCCCTAAAAAGAATAGAACCATGTCGATGGTTGCAAAAGAAGAAGCAGAAGAAAATGGGAAAGTTGAGAATAATAATAACAATGACACACAAGAAATAAGTCAAGAAAGTGATAATTATAAATATTTTGATTATGAGAAAACTTGGTTGACACGTAGAAGAGAGAACTATAAATTTATCAAAGAGAACAGACAAACTTTTTAGAAAGTTTATTCTTATATCGGTCAAGGTTGTTGTTGATCATTGCTATTGTTGTTATTGTTTGATTGGCATATCCAACATGTTAAATAAATATATTTGTATTATTAGAAAACAAGATGTAGCGAGTTATTTCGCAACTCATATTTCTCTAGTAGACTCGGTCGGTTTTTGTAGCACGCGTTTCCGCCGAAACACGGAACCACAGAAAACAGTGGAGGAAGTCGTGGCGGTGGAGATGCGACGTGATGTGAGGTGATGCGATAACTCCATGTTGACGACGATGATGAAGAAGAAAAAGCAAAACAAACCGAGACCAGATCAAAATCGAGTAAGTGGGACAAGAACTTATCACAAAGAGGTTTGACAAAACTGAAAATAAAATCATGCAAAGTGCAAAGGATAAAGACAAAGAGCGAATCAGGGGAGGGATGGCAAGAGGTATAGACTAATGTAAACAATGTAAAAAAACTGCCATGTATTTCGTCTTGTACTTGTTGTTGATAATAGTATCGGTTGTGGCTATGGTTTTGAAGTTTGTAAATAGTGTGTTTCAGAAATATATGTGTGTATACAAATGGTGTGGTTTTGTGGTTTTTGTCATATGCACCAATTCTAATTGTGAAACGTCATTGTTGGCTACCTAATCGAGATATATTGCCTTGAGTTTATTTTATTCTAGTGTATTTTATTTAGTGGGTTGCAAAGAAAACACACTATTGTCTGTTGGTTAATGTTAAGTGAAAGGAACAGAGAAAGTGTGGAAGTGATTCTAGAATCAAATAATTTAATTTAATTTAATTTAACTTATTTCACTTTAGTTTGGTATAATTTAGTTAGTCTGGAATAACCAAACTGTTCTTCATAGAATAGTATGGTATGATATGTGTTTCTGGATTTGATCTACCCATGTAATGCATGCATGTATGCGTACATACGCCTCATCATACATATTATTTAAACTATATGTATGGGTTGCTAATATGAAAAGAAAACCAAAGGCAGAATGAAAGGAGTTGTTCAAAAATTTCATGCGACGGAATAAAAACGCGAACACACTCTACATACTGCATACTGCACTCTACACCCTCTCCTTCCCTTCTCGTTTTTTTATACTTTTTCCTCACTGTTTTGCCCCATTTGGCTATCCCACGCCCCTCTCTTCCTTCCCACTGGGCAGGTGGAGAAACTAGAACTACATTGGTCCAATATCATTACTTCTGTTGGTTATGCTGTTGATGTTGATGATTTGATGATGGCAAATCCCGTAACTGTGGTATAGCAAGTTCCTGTTTGACACACTGCCTCGCTTAATCCACACTGATAAAGCACGCCAAAGGGTGATACGATCCACTAAAAATAAAAAAAGACGTGTACTTGACGCACATTAAAAAAAGTTTAAGACTTTTTTTTTTTTTCTCCTTCTCTTTGTTCTGTGTGCTGTAAATTTTTAGAATTTAGATTTCAGTATGTAAATGTATGTGGAAGGATGAAAATATAAAACATATAAAATAAATCGTAAATCTTCATTTCTTGTTTAACCAAAATCGCCAATAAAAAAAAAGTTTAGGGATAGAAAAAACCACTCTCATTTCCACTCCTTTCCTTAGACGATCGTCATAATCACTCCCATCTCAGCCATCATCCCCCCTTCCAGGTCATCATAAAAATATAGATAGTTCAGGTCAACTTCGTTTTTTAAAAATATATTTATTCACCAACCTTCATTTCACGTCCGTTACTTAACCAGGTGTTTCCTACTTTAAATTTTACGAAGTCATCAAATAAATAACATCTGCCATTTCATTAGAGTTCCGATCATTTTTCATACCCACACATATAATCATATTTCAACTTCATTATGTTAGTGACGGGATATATATTCACAGATTTCGATAGAGAACTACTAAAGCGTGACGATAATGGATGTGTACTGTGTCCGGCTTCTGCTGGCTCATGTCCTAGTTGTCCCTCTGGCAAACAGTGTCAACTATCATCACCAACGTGTAATTCATGTTCCCAGTATTATTGTGCCACCATACAAACCAAAAGTACAACTCCCGTTGGAGGTATTGTGGGGGGTGTCATTGGAGGTCTTGCATTTATTGCCTTAATTATTGGTATTGTTTACTACGTTCTTATTTTCAAAAAGAGAGAAATCCCGTATTATGATGAAAAAGATGATGAAGAATTTTGGGATGAAGAAGATGAAAGTGCATTTGATTCCCATTCTCCAGGAATGATTTCTTCCCCATCCGGCAGTATTCTCAACACCAGTCATAACAACACGTCTACGCTGAATCTTTCATCTATCACCGCCTCTCCAGCCGTGAGTGGTGCCGTTGCTAGTTCGGGTCCTTCTCCTGCTCGTAGCTTGGGTATTGCTGGTGTCGGTGCTGGCGCCACAGCGACTACTGCTGCCACGGCTGCGGCAGGTGGTCTTCGTCCTCCTGCGTTAAGAAAAGGTGGCCGTCCTAGAAGACTTAGTTCCTATGAATCTTTCACGCGAACCACAAAGACTCCACAACAACAACGACAGAAACAATTAAGAATGCAAAGACAACAAAGACAATTACAAATCTTACAACAAAGACAGCAACAACAACAACAACAACAACCGGGCCAACAAACTCAACTACAGCAAACAAACCAAATCCAACCATTCAACGGATACTTACAACCATCCAATCGTAATTCTGTGGCTACTTCCTTTTCCAACGCTTCTAATATCCTTCCAATTGCTTATATTCCAGGTGTGACGGTTGTTCCTAATCCAAGTAACACACGACTGATTTTCTCTTCTGAAATGGAGTCGTTGTACACTGATTCCATCTCCATTGTTTCCATTGATCCTGATATCCAACAATCTACTACAACTACGGCTATTAGAGCTCAAGCTAGATTGGTTGATGTGAATGTTGATAGAATTGAAGAAGAAGAAGATTCCGATCTTGATTCCGATTCAGATATCGATTCAGACATTGGCAGAACAAGCAGTCCTTTTGTATAGTATAGACGTTTCCCAGCTTTTATTATTTTTATTTACTCAGTTTAGACAGAAATGTATTTTGTGAACATGGTTATTTATACAGAGATGGGCTAGGCCTAGGTTCTTGATACACCTCTTATTTGCAGGTTTCCTGAGATTCTGTACTTCGCTTTCGGGGATTTACTTTTGTGTAGAGGAATAGAAAAACGGTGACCTTGAGATCAAATGAGCTGGGCCTGACTCTGATCACATTTCATCTCATCTCATCTCATTTCATCTCATCCAGGTTAGACCCTCCCGTCAGTACATCCCAACACATATTCGTTTTTCGTAAGCAATTACTGGGAAATCTAGAACTCAAGTATACATTGGGAAATGCAATGACATGCATTACCTTCATCTACCATGAATATGTAGTTAGATAAATAGACCTCCAACCAACCTTGTATTAGAAATCATGACTCATACAAAACCATTGAAAAAGTATTGCAAAACCGAAATCAAAAGAAACACACACATAAAATAATAATAACAGGTATTAAAATAAAGAGAAATAAAAAAAAAACCGTTTATGTTGCAATATTTGTGTAAAGTCGTGTATATTGGGATAATTAATTTATTGATAGTCTGAAGTAGGTAAATGGTTTCTTTCAAGGAAATAGTTCTACTGTTCTACAAAATGGAACGGATGAACCAATTCACGTCTATGATAATAGATATTTGTATATAGAACTTCTTGTACGTAAGAGAAAAAAAAAAAAACAGGAAGACTAGGGGATCAATTGTGAATAATAGTATCCAATGAAATAAGAGGTATTTATATTCGATTCAAGCTTTCTTGGATTGGCGTGGGGTTTCATTTTTCTAATTTCCCAATAGATACCCCTGGAGATCAAGTCTAATTAGGGGTTGTCAGTGCAAAACAAGAACAAAAACAAGGCTCTAATACCATAGACCAAGTATCAATAATTAATAATCAACGCCGAATGTGATATTCGTGTTTTATTTTTAGTTTATTGTATTCGTCAAATCGATCCGAATTGGTTCGAGTAGAAATGCCTGCCTAGCCGTTTATCATGAAGGGGAAATATTTTATTCTATTGTATTGTAATTAATTCGTAGATTATTATTATCTCCTGTACGTCGAAGAAGAAGAAGAAGAAGAAGAATGAAACGGCAGTGTGTGGAACAATTGGAGGACATGGAAGTTGTGCAGTTGTCATTTTGCATAAGATTGCGAAGTTGCTGATCGGAAATCAGAAAATTAAAATTGAAAAAATGCGTTGTTCCAGCGATCGGAAGTACCGAAATTCGAATTGGGGGGGGGGCAATATCAACGAAATTTTTCGGAACAAATGGGCTGGAAATTCAGGGGGTGGAGCAAGGTATGGCAAAAAAATGATCCAAAGAAAGAGGCGATAGAAAAAGAGGACGGCATGATTCTATCTATACAAACGTATCAATTGAACTAACACAACAGGGTATGCAGGATTGTTCGAGGTGATATAGGGGGAAGAAGAAGGAGAGATCGGAAGCAAGTTAGGTAAGAAATATGAACCAGTATTAAGGATTATGTAATAAGAATTATAGAATTAAGAAATAAGGATATTTTGAGCCAATTAGTAACTTTAATGCAATATTTTTAGTAATAATGATGTAAGAGAACATTGAGGATGTGTGTGTGTGGGAAAACCGACATAGCAACTCACCGGAAATACCCCTTAATCCGAGGGCGAGCGTGGACAAATTAAACACAGGATAACATTAGCTGTAGCCATAATGATGAGTATTGCTGTTATTAAGAGGGGGAATAAAAGTACTTCCATTTGTGTTCCAAGGGAATAGAAGTAGAAGAATCAATATTCCAAACCAATTGGTCTGTAGGAAGTGCAATTAGGATGACATAGAGAGAGAATAGTACAGAAGATAGAAGTGTAAGAACTGTGGAAAGGAAGCTGGAAAATCGAAAATCGAACTGCCCTCGGAAAGCGAAAAAGTAAAAACCTTGTAATGCGAGAGTGTGAGAGAAAGGAAAAAGATCATGCATAGTAATTTATTAGTAATATTCCCTTTGTCTAGGTCAAGTTATCTTTTGTGTTGTGGCTATTCTTTGTTTAAATTGTTTTTTTTGTTGAGATTTCCGGTCAGACGGTCGAGGACGGATCGATGGATTGCGGTGTGTTGTAGCGGATTCGGTGTTCAACAGAAAAGAAACAAAACGAGAGAAGAAAAGAAAAGAAACGGGGGCCGACGAATTTGGGCGGAGGGGCAAGTGTCTTAGTTTGCGCTACGGCGACCAACACTTTAATAATGCGATGTCAACTGAACTATTAAATGGTTAACTGTGTATATGAGTACAACGCAGAAGGAAAAAAAAAAAAAAAAAAAATTTCACCGGAGAGAACAAAAAGGAACAAAAAAAAAAAACCATTTAAATAGAACCCCCATTGCCCTTCATCTGGTCCATTTTTTTCCTTCTTTTCTTTTTCTTTTTCCCTTTTTCCCTTTTCTTCTTTTCCCTTTCCAATCATATCAGTTCCCTTTTTCTTTTTTTGATTCTACAAATCGAAGTAACTACTTTATTTCATATTCATTTGAATTCATCTAGACTTTACTATAGAATTTTGTTTTTTTTTATTCCCCCTTCTTCCCCAAAGAATTTAAATAATAAAGAAAAATCCGCTCCAATATTCCAAAAATGCCATCAATTGACGAATTAGCCATTAGTACCATCAGAGGTTTATCCGTTGACGCCGTTGCATCTGCCAATTCCGGTCACCCAGGTGCTCCATTGGGTTTAGCCCCAGCTGCACACGTTGTCTGGAAAAACATGAGATTCAACCCAAAGGACCCAAGCTGGATCAACAGAGACAGATTTGTCTTGTCCAACGGTCACGCTTGTGCTTTGTTGTACTCCTTGTTGGTCTTGTACAACTATGACTTGACTGTCGACGACTTGAAACAATTCAGACAATTGAACTCCAAGACCCCAGGTCATCCAGAAGCTACCGACACTGCCGGTGTTGAAGTCACCACCGGTCCATTGGGTCAAGGTATTTCCAATGCCGTTGGTATTGCCATTGCCCAAAAGCAATTTGCTGCCACTTACAACAAGGAAGACATTAAGCTTTCCGACTCTTATGTCTACTCCTTCCTTGGTGATGGTTGTTTGATGGAAGGTGTTTCTTCCGAAGCTTCCTCCTTGGCTGGTCATTTGCAATTGAACAACTTGATTGCCTTCTGGGATGACAACAGAATCTCCATCGATGGTGACACTGCTGTTTCCTTCACCGAAAATGTTCCAGAAAGATACAGAGCTTACGGTTGGAACGTTCTTGAAGTTGAACACGGTGACACCGATCTCGAAGGTATTGCCAATGCTATTACCGAAGCTAAGAAATCCACTGACAAACCAACCTTGATCAGATTGAGAACCACCATTGGTTACGGTTCTTTGAAACAAGGTAGCCATGATGTCCACGGTGCTCCATTGAAACCAGATGATCTCAAACAATTGAAGAAAGGATGGGGTTTCCCAGAAGATTCTTCATTCTACGTCCCAGATGAAGTTGCCAAATACTTCAGTGAACACATTGCTGAAAACCAAAAGGAACAAAAAGCTTGGGAAGCCAAATTTGCTGAATATAAACAAAAATACCCAACTGAAGGTGCTGAAGTTCAAAGAAGATTGGACGGTAAATTGCCAGAAAACTGGAGACAATACTTGCCAACTTACACCCCAGCTGACAATGCCTTGGCTACCAGAAAATTGTCCGAAAACGTCATCAATGCCTTGCACGGACACATTCCAGAATTCATTGGTGGTTCTGCTGATTTGACTGGTTCTAACTTGACCAGAGCCACTGGTTCTGTTGATTTCCAACCACCATCTACTGGCTTAGGTGATTACGATGGTGTCTACATCAGATATGGTGTCAGAGAACACGGTATGGGTGCCATCATGAACGGTATCGCTGCCTTCGGTGCCAACTACAAGAACTACGGTGGTACTTTCTTGAACTTCGTTTCCTATGCTGCTGGTGCCTTGAGATTATCTGCTTTATCTCACCACCCAGTCATTTGGGTTGCTACCCATGATTCCATTGGTTTAGGTGAAGATGGTCCAACCCATCAACCTATTGAAACTTTGGCCCATTTCAGAGCTATTCCAAACTTGTCCGTTTGGAGACCAGCCGATGGTAATGAAGTTTCTGGTGCTTATGCTGCTGCCATTGAATCTACTGATCACCCAGCTGTTATTGCTTTGACCAGACAAAACTTGCCACAATTGGAAGGTTCTTCCATTGAAAACACCTTGAAAGGTGGTTACACTTTGGTTAAACAAGACAAGCCAGATATCATTCTTATTTCTTCTGGTTCCGAAGTTTCCATCAGTGTTGCTGCTTCTGAAATTTTGGGTAAACAAGGTGTTAAAGCCAGTGTTGTTTCCTTGCCAGATTTCTTCACTTTTGATAAACAATCTTATGAATACCAAAAATCTGTTTTGCCAGATGGTGTCCCAATTCTTTCCATTGAAGTCATGACCACCTTCGGTTGGTCCAAATATGCCCATGAACACATGGGTATTAACAGATTTGGTGCTTCTGGTAAGGCTGGTGATTTGTACAAATACTTTGGTTTCACCCCAGAAAACATTGCTGAAAATGCCAACAAAACTATTAAATTCTACAGTGGTAAAGAAGTTTTCTCTCCATTGGACCATGCTTTCTAAGTTCGTTTAATTTAGTTTAGTTTAGTTTAGTTTAAGTTGTTTGTACTTTTCTTTTATATTCTTTTTGATTGTTAATGATATATTATATATACACATATGAAATAATTGTTGGAATAGAGATTTAATCCAACAGTGCTCGCTTCTGTTCAGTGTTTCTGACACTGTTTTATTTTTGTTTTATGTCACACTTTGTGCTACACTTTAGTGTCTTTTGTTTATCTTGCCAATATGAAATCTAGCAATTGACTATTCCTATGTTGTCTTGTTGATATGAAACCTGGCATTTGATATCTCATTGTATATCTTGCTGGTTTGTAATTCGACAACTCATAATACATTCGTTGTCTTGCCGATTTGTAATTTAGCAATTGATATTACTATTACTATATGCAGGTATTGTTACTCGTAACATACTGCTGACCTGGTGAAGGAAAGGTTTCATATTACACTGAACCTTGTCCTATTATTCGCCATTACCATATTTGGTATTACGGGTGGTTCTTCGGAAACACTCGGGAATGATGAACCAGTAGCTCGTCTTGTGTTACCCTGAGAATATAAATAGACTTGGTTTTTCCCTTGTCTTCTCAACCTGTAAAAGGTTTCCTAACTAAGGTTTATATGAATCTACTACTAAGGAATCTTGATAAAGGTCTGGGTTTTATCACTGACAGAGCTACTGATTTTTATTTCTTTATTATTAGAGGTCGTGTCCAAGTGATCAAAGACTTCTCTAATAATTTGTTCTCATAATTAGAAGACTGCATGTACATTTTTCGTCGCGCTTCTAGATTCTAAACACACCTATAATAATATTTTCTGGATTGTGCAAAATTATTGATCAACCGCAATTTTGATGGTGTTGATGGTGTTTCCACGTGATTAACTACATGATTTAGAGTAATTTCAGAGAACACACGGTCAGCAGTTCCCCTAAGGTTGGTTTCATCCCCGGAAATCACGCTTTTTCAACGTGCCGGGGTTCCCCGTCCCTTGGGGTTTTCCCCGGAAGTCACCCTTTTTGGGCGTGCCGGGATTCCCCTAAGGTCGGTTTTCCTCCCGGAAATCACGTTTTTCAACGTGCCGGGGTTCCCCGTCCCTTGGGGTTTTCCCGAAATCGCACCAAATTCGGCGCGTCGGGGGGTGGGCTCATTTGGGGCGACCGTTCCCCCAAGTCTTTAGGGGTCTGGGGGACCCGGTCTGGTGAGAGATGCGACTGAGGGAACATTGTCCCGCAGTGAGGTCCACAAGGGACCCACTATGTACTACCTATATGGCTATATACCTATATACCTATATATCTATTTAGTACCTACATAGTATTGTGGCAGTCAGGTAAGGATTACCTGCTCCAATTGAACCCAAGGAAATGGTGACTAGTCATTTTCCTATTGCAGTGTCACCACCAATCCATAACCGCCTTTAAGATGTGGATTGTATTCAAAGTAAATCAAGGGGACATTAAACCTTCTCTGTGTGGATCTTCTGTAAATACCTCTAAATGGAATGGATTTTCATTATACTCCACATGCACCAGTTTTTAATATGAATGGGCATAAGATAATTAGATATTGGACAACAACCATAAGGATAACCGCCATAAGGATAACAATCAAACCAGGATACCAGCAAACCATCAAACCAGGATACCAACCAACCATGAAACCAAGATACCAGCTAACCATCAAACCAGGATATTAGGAAACCAACAACCAACATAAGGATAACCGCCATAAGGATAACCGCCATCGACTAATTATTAATATTGTTAGTAAATAATTCAATAATGCAATGAAGAAGTTAAATAACATACCTTTTAGTGCTCTAGGGAGACTATATTGATCTTATTTGGATATGATTAGTATTGTATTGATATAAAACACAAGAAAGAAGAAGAAAAAAGTGTTGTAAAAAAGTTTTTTTTTTTGGGGAAGCTTGATCTCCTTTTATAGTTGTTTTTTTGGTACCGGCGGGTAATTCTGATAACACAGATATAGTGTGGAGTTTATATGTAGATTGAAAGCGGGGAAGACTTTATTTTGTCTGTGTTTTCGGAAATAAAGACTTAATTTGTACAGTTTATATGTGTACTGAAAGAGGGGAATGCTTTTTGTTTGTATGTGTTTTTTTTTTTTTACAGCCATTTTTTTGACAGCCGTTTTGAATTTTATCACGTGAGTAAGTTCTGTCGTATTGCTGCGCCTCCTTATGTGTAAAGTAAGAAAAATACTAAAATTTTGTTCTTTTGCATTCACAATAGCAATTAAATTAAATTAGCAATAAACAGAATACACGGGGTTACTGAAAAAGGAAAGATAGATAAAGGATGTAGAAGATGATTGGTGATAGATGGGATCCGAATTGTTGATAACTAAAGCGAAAATAAGTATGAGGATTTTTTTCTCTAATAATTGACAAAAATTTCGAACCATTTTTTTCTACTTGGAGCAGACGGGCATATCATAGCAATAATTCCTCCTGGTTTTGCCAAGATTTCTTGTCTTTCATACACAGATAACCAAAAGTATAGGATAGAAAGGAGGAAAAGAGGAAAGAGATACGATTTTTAACACAATCTATTGTTGCCTTTGGGTTGGGACATTTGTTACGAAAAAAAGGGGTTGGCAAGCGAAGAGATACTCCGAGGTTAAGCTTTTTCTTGTTTTTCTTCGATTTCTTATATTTGCTAAATTCTTTTCGTACTACTTGTAGGAATAGATCTCAAAATTTGTAGATGTGATGTGATGTTGCAACCGATGGTTTTGATTCTTTCCCTTTCCAATTGTGAAACATTAGAGGCGGAGAGAAAGGGAACCAAAGCCTTATAAGCCTTGATTTTGATTTATTTTTCAACCAGGTCAACGATGTACCAAGTACAAAAATAATCTCCCCATACGCAATGCACACGTAATATGACAAGAAATTCAGGAGGAGGAGAGTTATCCGAATTCTTCAGCTAACAACAAGTGTAGATAAAGACGAGGAAAAGGAAGACGGAGGACAAGAGAGATCTGTTGGAATGATCAAAAGCAATTGAAATTTTACAAACCAGAACCCAAAACTTCCAACAATGACCGCCTCATTCTCTTTTTCCTCCCCCCAATAAATTTCGTCCAGCAAACTAACCAGCCAAGAACAATAACAAACCAACGGCCAAAAAAAAAAAAAATATTATAAAACAGGACACACTTCCACACACACATCTTCTCTTCTCTTCTCGTCTCTTCTTCATTCGTTTGGCATTTCAGATTAAGGAGAATTCTATTCAATACCATCAATAATCTCCCATCAATTGGCTTTCCTTCTCCTCCATCTTCCCATTAGCCTCGCGTTCTCCAATTTTGCAATATAGGCAAAACCTGTTCATTACATTGATACACATCTACACAAACCCTAATATTATATTACCATGAGTGACTTGCCTCTCTTAGGAAGTTCTCGTAACCAACACGAAACCAGTGCCTTCCAGAAATCCACGAAATCATTATACAAATCCACCGTTTTAACTCTTAAATCCTCCCCTGTCAATTATTTATTAGTTTTCGTTCCCTTGGGTATATTAGCAGGAGAATTGGAATGGAGTGCCAGTGCCAGATTCTTGTTGAATTTTTTTGCCATTGTTCCCTTGGCTTCCGTATTGGCTTATGCCACGGAAGAAATCAGTGATCATGTGGGTCAAACCGTTGGTGGGTTATTGAATGCCACTTTTGGTAATGCCGTTGAATTGATTGTTTCCATCATTGCCTTGAAAGAGAATCAAGTCAGAATTGTTCAAGCTTCTATGTTGGGTAGTATTTTAAGTAATTTATTATTGGTTTTGGGTTGTTGCTTTGTTGCCGGTGGGATAACTAGAGTGCAACAAACGTTTAATCAAACGGTGGCCCAAACCATGTCGAGTTTAATGGCATTGGCTACGGCTTCGTTGTTGATTCCTGCTGCGTTCCATGCTTCGTTACCTTCCCCAAAAAAGAAAAATGGTTTCCCTGAACCGGGTTCTTCCGATGAATTGATTTTATCATTTTCAAGAGGTGTTTCGGTCATTTTGTTATTTGTTTACTTGTTGTATTTATTGTTTTCTTTGAAAACTCATAAAGTTTTATTCGAAGAAGACCAAAGCAGTGTTGGAATCTTGGACGATAACAGCAACAACCTTAGCAATAACATCCAAGGTCGTACATATCCATCCGACGATGTATTAACTGGTCCTAAACAAGACGATGAAGATGACGATCACTTAAGTATGACTGGCGGCTTAGTCGTGTTGTTGATAACTACGATTTTAGTGTCATTCTGTGCTGATTATTTGGTTGGTTCCATTGATGAAATTGTTGAAAGTTCTGGGTTATCCAAGACTTTTATTGGTTTAATTGTTATCCCAATTGTTGGTAATGCTGCTGAACATGTTACTGCCATCGTTGTTGCCATGAAAGATAAAATGGATTTAGCCATTGGAGTTGCCATTGGATCTTCTTTACAAATCGCCATCTTTGTTACGCCATTTATGGTTTTGGTTGGTTGGATCATTGATGTCCCAATGTCATTGTATTTCTCCACATTTGAAACGGCAATCTTATTCGTCAGTGTGTTTATTACTAATTTAGTGATTTTGGATGGTGAGAGTAATTGGTTAGAAGGTGCTATGTTGTTGAGTACCTATTTGATTATTGCCTTGGCATTCTTCTACTATCCTGATCTGTATTAAAAAGAACAACTCACACACACACGTTGGTTGTTGATTGAGGTTTTTTCTTTGTTTCACTGTTGTATATGTGTACTTTGTAGCTTACGATAATGATATACAAAATATAAAACATAACTTAACGTAACTTAACATGGTGCAAGGCGTAAGACAACATATTGCAATATAAAACATTACCTATTGACGCCTGGTTCTTCAGTATCAGATTCAAAACATGCACGTTACCAGATCAACAGGCTTAATCTGGTCTAGCCCTAGCCCTAGCCCTAGCCACAACCAGATTCCAGATTTTTTTATCCTAGATCGTGTGAATAAGTTGTCTTGTGCAACGTCGTGTTGTTAAGTTCCCTCAAAGTGTTTTAAATCATTATTAACCGAATCAAGGCAAAAAGATCTCAAACAACAAGAGAACAACAAGAGAAGAACAACGAACAAACGGTTTGAAAGTGTTATGACTCAAGAATTTATTTGTAGATCTGGTACTCTTTATTGTTTTAAAACGTGAACTAGTTGTAAATATCAATCTTCTAAATCGTTTTAGGGTAAAATAAAGGACTGACAGCCCCACGCCTAGACGCAAATATCAAAACGCAGTGATAGATCAAGTTTACATTCCATGACGAGTCATATTAACCAAGAAGCCGAAATTCATCTTTCTGGTTGGTTCATTGCTTTTGAAATTGCAACATATGGGAATGTCCAATACTTTCCCGCTTCCAGTATAGTCGATCCCTTGTTTTTTTAGTTTTAGATTTTGCAATATAACCCAATTGGGACACCATTTTTTGTACGCGCCAGTAAACGGTATTTTACAATTTGTTATGATACAAAAGACAACACAAGACATAGTCAAGAAATAACTTTGTATAACTTATGCGTTGTCAAGCAGAAAGATCAAGGGGGTAAATCATACAAACCAAATTAAATTGAAAATCTTAACTATGTTGAGACATATTTATGCACGTAATTAATTAATTAATTAATTACTGAATAAAGGAAGTATGCAAAATAATACGCAAAAAGCACAGAAGAAGTTTAGATATGAGAAGTAGGTGATTGGGTGGTTGTTGGTGGAAGATCAGTGTAGTAAACTAACAAGTCTAGTTGCTAGCACTGGATTAGGAAAAATTTCAAGTGTGTCAAGATTACCCACGATACACCTGGTGCGACACACTACAACGGCAAGAGAACAAAAAACTCATCTTGCGTGTTGTTTTGCTGTTCGTAGTGGAGTTGACGAGCAATGTGATGAAACTCAACCGTTGTCATTTCTGTTCCTGGATAATGCAATATGTAGATGAAAGTCTAGAACCACTAGCATTTCGTTCTATTACTCGAGCAACACAATTCAACTTAATTTATTTGTTTCGTGGAGAATAAACTGCACGAAGCGAAAGGAAAAGGTAAATAGAGACACAAATTACGCGATGAACAAAAACCAGCTCAAACAATTCGAACAAAGCAATACATAGCAATACATAAACTCGTGATGTTGTGGAATACAACATCCTCAAGGGAACCAAGAGTCACACAGACAGATAGATAACGGGACAAAGGGAAAGGAAGCGGATATCTATGTACATGTGCAAATGTGCGATTGTCGAAGATGTATAATGCATTATGGCAGAGAAATTATATATGCAGAAAAAGTGACTTATCAAAGAGTAAAGTAAAATAAATAGGAAACACCTTTTTTGTTTTTTTGCACCCGAGTCTTTAATATTATCTTTCTTTATATTATTTAACCCTTTGAGAGCAAAAAAACCACCAAATTCAAATACAAATAGTATGAGAAAAAGGGTGGGCAACGGTGGAAAAAGGGTGGGGACGAAGGGGTGAACAAGGAAGGAGGGGCCACACGTCTTTTTTTTTTTTCTTCCACCTGTCGTGTGGCATACAGGGACTAAATCAGAGAATTTCCTACCGCGACACAACGTAACTGCACCACGAAAAATTCCCGTACCAGCATGCATCGTGGGACAGTTTCGACATAACATGGAGTATAATCACCAGTTATTTCAATCATCAACAAGACTAGAATGAGCCACTGCAAGGCTCATTTTGCATTGTTATTTAGTGGAACATGTCGTCCACACAATAACCACAACAAGAAAAAAAAAAAACCTAGATATATAATATCAGATGACAATACCAAGAACAGAAAGAAAAAGAAACTTAAATAGCGGAAACTTGGATGGTAATCTGATTCGCTAATCGAAAATCTTTGCGGTTGATCGATATATATTATAACACAGAATGAGAGAGAATACAAACATAAACAACTAACAGTCAACTTGGCTTAAATTGTGGGAATGTTATGATTAAATGGCATGATGGTTGACGATGATGAGTGTTGAGTGTTGACGATGACGAAAGGAAGATAAAAACACGAAGAGACGTTGAAGTTGAGAGGATTAAAAGGTTAAATAAAGATTAAAGGGAAGTTAACTTAGAGCATACGTCATTATGACACGTCTAAAGAATCAGTGTGCAATGTAAGGTTAAGGTTAGCATAACAATGGGTGAGTGGTAATACACGTCATGACTGAATATGATGTTTTATTTTATTTTGGGTGCGATAAATTTTTCTTTTTCTTTTTTTTTTTCTTAGTGTTTTTGTTTTAGTGTGTGCGTGTGTGTGTGTTTCTTTTGTTTATTGTCGCACAAACATCGCCGCCCCCCCTTTCGATTTTTTCGCCTGATGTTTGATTGTTTTGGGCCAGTTCCGTCGCGGGTGGACACGAGTGGGCGCGCAGTGGCAAGCGGGAAGTGGGAAGGGAGGATGTACGCGTGAGAGAAAAAGAAAGAGAAAGAGAAGGAAAAAAAAATATTAGCAGTGGTGCACAATGCAAAGTGTAAAATGCAACTAAAAAAGAAATGAGAGAGTGCAAAAGATGAAACAATACAATCAACAACTTTTATGTTACTTTGTTCCTTTGGGCTTAAGTTAACTACTAAGAGAATTTTCCTAATTTGGCATTGTATCTTTTTGGAGTAATTTTTTTTTTTTTCCTTCACGCTATTTTTTTTTTATTTTGCACCATTTTCTTATGTGCGTTTTTTTTTTCTTATACTATATGTCTTTATTCTATTATCCACCTTGTATAAAATACTCAAAATATAAATACAATCTTCATTCCTCTCCTCCTTTTCCTCCTTCTCAAATATCACATCCCTTATTCCTTATCCTAATCCTGTATTTATATCTAGATCTATATCTATAACTACCACTATATCTTACCCACAGCCACATTACTACAATTATAACCATCTATATCTCATTTAACTTATCCATTGCATTCAACAACAACAAATCCTACTTCACACAATGTCCGATAGAGAAGCTTTAAGAATCTTTTCAAGACAACCAGTATCACAAGACATGATCAACTTCTTAGTTGCCACCACCAACTCCATAATCCAAGTGAAACCACTGCTGAAATCCCACAGACACAGCTTATCTTCCACCACCCGTATATTATCCTTAAACAAATCCACCATTTCATTAGTCAATTTCATCAAGAACTTAATCAACTATTCCAACGTTCAAACTCCCACCTTAATGGCCACATTGGTATATTTAAACAAGTTACGTAATTTATTACCTGCCAATGCCGTGGGTATGGAAACCACAAGACATAGGATCTTCCTCAGTGCATTAATTGTAGCTGCTAAATCCCTAAATGACAGTTCTCCATTAAACAAACATTGGACCAAATACACCGATGGATTGTTGAGTTTGGATGAAGTTAACTTGGCCGAGAGAGAATTAATCAATATTTTGAACTGGAATATAACCATTGATCAACAAGAATTGATCATAACATTACAGCCATTTTTAATTGGTATCAAATCGAAATTATTACAACAGCAAGAATTCGAATCATTACAAAGAATCAATTATTATCGATTACTGCAGAAGAATTCCGGTTCCAGTTATTCCATTGCCTCGGGTTCTTCGTCAAATTATTCCATTGCTTCAAGTTCTGGATTGAGTTCGGGTTCGAATTCTTCCAATTCGATAAATTCTCATCTTTCATTATCACACTCTTCATCATCCATTGATTCACTAGGGACGAATAACTTGGAGAGTTATGGAGATGGGGAGAAATTGAAGGGTAATAAATACGTTCCTAAGAGAATCCCATTGGCTAACAAATCAAACACTTTATCTTCATCATCATCTTATCATCAACCTATAATAATCAAGAAGAAAAGATCTATAATGAGTTTCATAGGTCCTTCTTCTTCATCTTCAAATGCTACCAATGCCACCTCAAGTAGGATAGCTGTTTAAACTCCCCTCCTCCCCTCCCCTCCCACAAACAATATTATTATTTTCAATTCTATTTTGCATCTTTTTGGTTCATTTCTTCGGTTTAATTTAAACATTTTTTACCCACATACATATACATTTAAACTTACACATTCGTATTATACATAGTTTAGTTAGTTTTCTTTTATATGTTTCTTTTTTTTTTTTTTCAGTTTGACACTATTATTGGCATAGCAATTGTTTTATAATTTAATAAACATTATAACATTATAACATTATCATTATTATCATCAGTAATATTATTATGCTTATTATTATTCATGATTTGAAAGCAATCTCATTTGAAAGCAATCCTGATGAGATCATTGTTTTGTAGCAGAACCATCATCTCATCAAACCCTTTAGTAGATCATTATCAAATGGTTATTATTTTTACTTTTAAAGAAACCTACCATGGTCAATTAATGATCAAACAATGAGAGCAATCTATTGACTACTACTTCTCTAGCACAATGAAATGAAATATCTATTAATGAAAAGAAACAACTACCTAAAAATAGCTACACCTAAAGGGTCCTATGACATCATCTGTTCTCTTTCATCTTCTTTAATGGTCATGAGGATCTTCCTTTGGTGGTTCAGGATGAACTTCAATAATAGTATCGATTCTTAAAATAGACACACAAGCTTCCAAGGCAGATTTTAATGATTTAATTTTGGAAACAGTAGGTTCTAAAACACCATTGGTAGCTTCATTCACAATCTTACCATTAATCAAATCCAATCCGTAATTCTTATATTTCCTACGTTTTTCATCATCAGTTTTGGCAATTTGTGCAGCAGCATGATATGTTCTTAATTTCGCAACCAAATCACTGGCATCTTTAGCAGCATTCGATGCCAAAGTTTTAGGAATAACCAACAATGCATTGGCAAATTCGGCAATGGCCAATTGTTCACGCGATCCAACGGTAGTGGCAAAATTTTCCAAATAGATATTCAATGCTGCTTCAACAGCACCCCCACCTGGAACAACATGCCCACTCTCCAATGTACGTTTAACAACAGAAAGGGAATCATGAATAGATCTTTGCATTTCGTCCAAGGAAAAATCATTTGGACCACGCAATATTATCGAACTAGAAGAATGCTGCTTAGTTCCTTTAATTAAAATACATTCATCATCACTGATTCTAGTTTGAACAACTTCTTCTGCACTTCCCAAATTAGAAGCTTCAAAAGTTTCTTCTCCTTCCAAGTTAGATAATGATGACACCAAAGTGGCACCAGTGGCACGGGCAATTCTTCTTAAATCTTCCTTTTTACAACGTCTAACAGCCATGCAGTCTCTTTCAACAAATTCTTTTAAACATAAATCATCAATACCTTTGGTAGTCAATATAACATTAGCACCACTGGCTAATATTTTCTGAATTCTTTCAATGATGATACCATATTCTCTTTTTCTAATTTCCTCCAATTGATCGGGATCTTCAATGTTGATTTGCACCCCCATGGCCATTCTTGCCTTTTGCAAATTGATATCCAAACAAGCAATCTTGGCATTCTTAATAGATTTCACCATTGCTTGAGAAGCAACGGTACAATTCAAGGCATACCCATCAACCAAAACAGATTCCAACGCCGACTTACCATGTGCCTTTAAGATATTAACAGCTTTGACTGGGTATTTAGTTTCACCTTTACCATTGGTGGTTTTAACGGCCAACATGGCGTCAACAACCATCTTACCGAAAAATTCCGAATCGGCACCAATGATTTTCGAACTCATGGAAGTTTTGGCAATATTAACAAGGGTTTCTTTACCCAAGGTATCGACATTTTGTGACAAGACTTGGTTAATATATCTGATGGATTCTCTCAATGCCAATCTGTACCCACTGATAATGGTGGTTGGATGTATACCATGTCTCACCAATTCGTTGGCTCTTTTCAATAATTCAGCAGCGATGATAACCACACTGGTGGTACCATCTCCAACTTCACGATCTTGCTGTTGGGCCAATTCAACAAGGATTTTACCTGCTGGATGTTGGACATCCAAAAGGGATAATATAGTGGCACCATCGTTGGTGACAGTGACATCTCCAATGTCATCAACTAACATCTTGTCTAATCCAACGGGTCCCAAGGATGATTTCACCACATTGGCCACGGTTTGTGCTGCAAGAACGGTTTGTGTACGCACATCATCGCCACTGATCTTCTGTGCTCCTAAAAACAACGTATCTGGACGTGCTGTTGAAAACATGTTTTGTCTATAAGGATGTTATGGGGTTGGTGAATCTGAATTGGAAACGATGTGTCAGAATTGCAATTGAGATTTGAATGGAAAAATTTTCTACACAATTTTTTTTTTTCTGTCGTTCGCGTTGTTGTTGCTGATTCTGTCCCCGTTGATGATGATGTAGTAGAACGAGAGAGAAACTCATAGAAGAGAATGTTGATTTATACCATAACATGAATATTAGATGATTGAAGTTGTTTGAATGTATGTAAGTATATTATCCGTTATTCATTAACAAATGATTCTAACTGGCATATGTCGTATATAAAATAGGTGAGAAGCCCCACGCCCTCAAAAAAACAATCATGGAACACCATTAGAAGTGCTCCAACGAAAGACGTGAAACCCACATAAAACTACGGCATGAGACTATAACCCTAACAATGGGTTGTTTTGGTGAAGATCACTCGTAATATCAGATAATTGATAGGGATAAATTGGTTATTAGTACCAACAAATGCTTATGCAGATGAAGGGATTTCATAAACTTGTAATTTTTAAAATAATAGGACATCTCTTCTGGACATCGTTTTGCCAGTCCATTATCCAATTACCCAACCAACTAAGCATCTAATAGACTACTTTGCCATTGATTGTTTGTAGGGTTTTGCCATATTCAGGTCGTGTGCCATATCTGTAACATTGTACTATATACAGGAAAACGTTAAAAATTGTTATAGCTCACAAATCGAATGAGTGGGTGGTACGAGCGCGCAACCCACACCATCAAATAGAAACCAAAACAATCAAAAAAAAAATAAAGAAAAGGATATATTTACCACTTCAAAGTCCAAGTTATTCTAATTTGACAAAATCATTAAATCCTAAAACAGAATGATCAGATCTTGTTCATTACCTATTCGTTCAATTGCTACTAATTCCACTTCTTCAATTTATCAATTGAGATTCCTTGGTTCCAGTGCAGTTCTTGCCTTGCCAACCCAAACCAAAAAAGCAACCAATGGCAAGAAAAAATTGACTCCTAAACAAAAGCATGACAAGGTTACTCGAGAATACAAGGCTAGTATTAAGGAAGCCAAAGACAAGAAGAAGAAGCTTCAAACTGAAATTAAAGAACTTGAAACGGAACATAAACAATTGATTAAAGATAGAAAATTGGAAGAAAAAGCATCCAAATCATTTCGTCCCTTAAATCTTTTACAATTTTATTGTAAAGTACGTCAAGGTAGACTTGACCAAGCGAATGAGCTTTTCAAAAGTTTATCAGCTGATGAATTGGCCAAATTGGACGCTGCCAGGGTTGCATATAATGAAAAATGTAAATCTTTGTTACCACCAAGACCAAAAGCTATTGGTAATGGATTTGCTAGATATTTGAAAGACCATTTTCCTCAAGGTGCTAGTATCATTGAAGCTAATAAACAATTATCGGCTCAATGGAAAACATTGCCAGAAAGTGAAAAGAGTAAATACACCCCCAGTGACGCTGAAAAGGAAGAAACTAAACAAAAAATACAAGAATGGAAAGATAAAAGAATTGAAAACTATAACAAGTATTTAGAATACAGAAGAAACTACAAATATGAATATTAGAAGTATTGGGGGAAGAGGAAAACAGATATCTTTACTAACTTTTCCAGTGGTTTTTTTTTTTTACTCCCTAAATGTTTGATGTTTACGTATAACTAATAATAAAATACATAAGTTTTTTTAATTAGCAATTGCAGACAATATATGAATGGTTTGGTAGCTTCGATTGTGGGTGGTTTGTATATTTGTATGCGTGTTTGTGTATGTGTGTGAACATGTATCCCATCAGGTGTCTGTTTAGGGTGGCAATTTTTTTTTTTACTATACGTAAAGACCCTTGTTTTTAAACTAAATACTCTCTTACTTAATGAGTTACTACACTATGGGAATAGTGCCGATGGGTGCAAATAGAGTGATACGAATAAAAATGAAGTATTACAGTAGTAGTAATAAAGTACTATGTGTATCACGTGCTATCCAGGGTTTTTATTGGTCCGAATAGAGTATTACATAATGATGAATAATATAGTTAGTATTAAGTACCTAATAATATTTTTTTTTTTTTTTCTGTTGCGCCTCCTAACTGTCACTCACTTTTCTTACTGTTACTCCTAATGTTTAAATATTAACTATGAGACAAACCGTGTGTGGTGAATTTCACATCATATTATTTTTTTTTTTAACAGTGTAGATTATAAATTATATTATTTTTATATTATGTAACAAAATCTTTCTCTAAACGAATACACACCTTTATTTAGCCTCAATTTCAACTCAACCCTTACCACAACCACAACTATACTATTATCAAATAAGTGCAACAACATCTACATCTTTCCATCTCCTTGCTATTACATCACATGTTCAAATTCAAAAATAAATTGAAGTTTGGGTCCTCTTCCTCGGAAAAGCAATCAACATCATCCACTTCAACACCAACATCAACACCAACTTCTTCTGCAACTCCTACACAAACTCCACCTCCTTCTGCCTCATCCACCACGTCCGCTTCTCATCCCAATGGTACTTCCCATCAAGATAATTCCCCTCCGAGACAATCAACTGATTCGAGAAACACCTTATCAGCCACCGACTTGGCTGACGACATTTCGAAATTGACCGTGAATACAGACGGATCTCCAGAAAAGGCATCCACGTTGAACAGCAAGAATGACCGTGCATCTGCTTCTTCATCACAGCAACAATCATCGACCACCAACACCACAGGTACTGCTGATGCCAACTCCAATGCCAACTCCTTGTACAACACTTCGCCATCATCCTCTCAAGCAGCTTCCTCACAAGTATCCTCAGGATCAGATCAATCGTCACATCCAGCTTCGCCTGGTTTGTTAACGGTGAAAATCTACGGATCTCAAAATGTCCAATTGCCAATCAAAATCAACAGTTCCAAACAAATTTTACATGCCTTGGCAATCAATGCTAATAATGAATCTGTGGGACAGAAATTATTAAAGAATTTAAGTACTTTAGAGAAAGACAGCAGTAATGAAGTTGGGGATTTCTTGTCAGGAGCAATTGCCACTAATTTCCTTCCTTCAATCATCACCATCCCTAATGCCGAGAATTTGGTTAAATCATTACTTTATTTAACTATAGAATTTGATAATAACGTTTTGGTTATCGAGCCACAAAAGGGTACTGTGAACCAATCCACATGGAATCAAGTGGTGTCGTTTGATGTTTCCCAGAAGTCACAACAAGAAAGTGGTGTTGGTTCGAACTTTTTGAATCTTAATTTGTTCATCAGGTTGCCAAACATGTTGATCCCTGAGAATGAAAAGTCAAGTAAAAAACATTTATTTACCAATTTCCAACAGGGTTCACAAGGTGGGGAGTCCGGAACTAATATTGGGGATTTATTGATTGGTACCATCAAGTTACCGTTGAATTTGAAATGTCACACACAACAAATCAGATTGATGAACCATGAATATTTGAAATTTTCCAACTATAATGCCAATTTACAAGATCTGGTATCCAACGATATGGGAGAGATTATGCTTACTATAGAGTTCAAACCATTGACGAAGAAACGCCTCTCCATTGATGATTTCGATTTGTTGAAACTTCTTGGAAGAGGATCGTTTGGTAAAGTCATGCAAGTTGTGAAAAAAGATACCAAGCAAATCTATGCCTTGAAAATCATTCGTAAACAACACATTGTTTCCAGACTGGAAGTCACCCATACCTTGGCCGAGAGGACAGTGTTGGCCAGAATAACTAACCCATTCATTGTTCCGTTGAAGTTTTCTTTCCAATCTCCAGAAAAATTATACTTGGTGTTGTCATTTATTAATGGTGGGGAATTGTTTTGGCATTTACAACGTGAAGGGAAATTTTCGATGGATAGATCAAGGTTTTACATTGCTGAATTGTTAACTGCATTGGAAAGTTTACATGAATTGAATGTCATTTATCGTGATGTTAAACCAGAAAACATTTTATTGGATTATCAAGGTCACATTGCCCTTTGTGATTTTGGATTGTGTAAATTGAACATGAGTAACGATGACAAAACAAATACCTTTTGTGGTACACCAGAATATTTGGCTCCAGAATTATTATTGAATCAAGGATACACCAGAAGTGTTGATTGGTGGACTTTGGGTACATTATTGTATGAAATGCTTACTGGGTTACCACCATTTTACGATGACGATGTTCCAACGATGTACAAGAAGATTTTACAAAACCCATTACGATTCCCGACATTTTTGGAAGGTACTGATGCTCAAGATTTATTGATTAAATTACTACAAAAGGATCCAAGCTTAAGATTGGATGAAGCTGCAGAAATCAAGAGTCATCCATTTTTCAAAGACATTGATTGGAATAAATTATTAAACAAGAGCTATTTGCCACCATTCAAACCAAATGTGGAAAACTTGTTGGATACTTCGAATTTCGATCCTGATTTCACCAATGAAAAGCCACAAGATTCCGTGGTGGATGACTTTTTAACAGAAAGTGTTCAAAAGCAATTTGGTGGATGGACATATAACGGTGATAACGTTTTATAGAAGAAAATAATGTAATCCGACATGGACCCTGAAAAGTAATCTTGTTTTTTTACAATAATAATAATAATAATAATAATAACAAAAGCGATAGGAATTACAGCCCAACAACGAATGACATTGACATATAGACCACAAAAGAAATTAAATAAAACACTAAAAAAAAATTGAAACTAATATACATAAAATAAACAGAACCTGAAAACCCCCACTCCTTATCTCTCTTAATAATTACTTATTAGCAGCATTGTAATACGTGGCACCACTACGACCGGGAAACCCTTTATTAGCCTTGTTATTGGCATCAACATGTCCTTTATTCAACGGAACATTGTGATTGTTGGGGAAGTCACCCCGGGCAAATCTCTGGGGTTCATTAGCTAAATATTGTTGATATTGAGGATTTAAATGTTCAGGAGGTGATAATGTAATATTAACTTTTTCTGGTTTGATTTTATACACTGTGGGATCTTGTAATGGGTCAATACGTTGTTGAGGACGTGAGTAATTTGATTTGGAATCGAAAGAATCAAATGGCTGTGGCTGTGGTTGTGGTTGTGATACCTGGGTATATGGATTTTGTTGCGATTGGATTTCTTCGTATGGAGGAGGTGCATCAGCTGCAGGATGTGGTTGTTGTTGACCCGCTTTTTTCTTATCGTTTTCCCATTGAATCTTTTCACTCATCTTGACTATTAGTTAATTATTAGCAGTTAACTGGAAAAGAGTTACTTTAGCTAAGATGTTATTTTTGGTTTGCTATGTCGTTCTTTTTTTCTTTTGCCATATGAGCTGCAGATGTCGTTCTCCTTGTGTCGTTTTTGCGACACATCCAACATAGTTCATAGAAAAAACTTAACAGTGAGAATGAAAAATTTTCTTAATATACCAGAAGTTGATTGATACCAACCAAGTCCCCCATTTACCATGTTTAACCCACTCAACAAATCCACTCCTAGCATATTCAAGGTCTTTACCCGTGGGGTCAGAAATGATACTCAAGTCAACGTGGCCACTCAAAAGATAGTCAATCAATTATCCGTATTATCAGCCAGTAGGAAACAACCAAGACTTTTGAAATTATGTAGTGAAGATATCATCAAACATAGAACTATCATGAATGCTTGGAAATTAATAAAACGTAGAAGAGTGACTAAGCAAATGGATCAATTATCTAAACAATATAACAGTATTCAAAATGCTATGCAAGATTTGAAATCTACCAGCCCTCAATTATTCAAAGCTGCTACTGTTAAAGATTCCAAACGTTTCACTACTTTCCCAATTGAAATGAGAGTGCCTACTGATTATCCTCCAAACAAACCATGGCTTTACACTTACTCTCCTGTCAGTCGAAACAACAAATAAGTGACATAAACAAAGAGTTGTCTCTTGTAAATAGAAGTATTTATTCAAGTAATATATATATGGATATATGGATATATATCGCATACACTTGACACACAGAAATACATTTAACAGGCCGTATATTCTTATCTAACTCTTTAATCATCAAACGTCCTAGCTTTCCTTTTCCGACTTGGTGTGCTGCCACTACTTGGAGTTTCTGATCGTTCTATACTCACAGCTTTAACACCCAAATTTGCCGTAGCAGGATCCACAGAATCTTCATAATCATCAAAATCATCCTTTCCTCCTCCTGTTCCATTTATATTTTGTCCTTGTTTTTTCATCATTTGTTTGATGTAATTAACAGAACTTAAGCTGAATATATGATCATCATCAGTAAACACCACTCTTCGTTTATTGGCATTCCCACCACCTCCACCAGTTGTTTTGGTAATGTTTTCAAATCCTTTAATTATATTACCTAATGGACTATCTTCGAAATATTCAATTTCCTTTTGATATATGGTATCTTCTAACGATGATAGTTTTTTTGATAATTCTTGCTTCTTGAGTATTTGTGATACAAGTTTCTTCCTTAGTTCGTCATATTTCTCTGAGGATTTTGCATTTGCTGATTGTTTTGAAGTATTAGATGGGGTGGGTTTTTTGGATGATGATTCGTCTTCCTTTTTGGCCGTGGGTTCAGATTTTGTTTTCGTCGTCTTCTCCAGGGCCTTTGTCGTAGTCGCTAGGTTTGAGTCTTTTGATTTGCTAGGCAGACTCTTGACGTCTTTTGGTTCTTTGCTTGACATATTTTGTGATTGATTAAACTGTACAATACTGATGATATCCAACTTCTTTCAATCAGTAGAGTTGTGCTAGGTAAAAAAAAAACAAAACAAGAAAAAAATGTCCAAAACCAATACAAAAATCCGACATGTGTCGTAAATACAGTAGAAAATTTGTTAGATGAGTTGAAGAAAAGGCAGTATTTACTGCAAATAAAACATAATAGTAATAAAAAAAAAATCATATATTAATAATATATTGTAAAAAAAAACTATACAATAGAATCATAAGACTTGTCAGACTGTCGCTTCGTTCCATCCAGTCACAGTTCTTCAATGAAGATAAAAAAATGATAGGATAAAGATCATCGCGCACCTCTTAATTAAAAAAGGGCATATGAATATACATTTCTCACTTTAAAGAACAAAGGACTAAACACTCATCGTCCAAGTTGGATTCAATGGCTCTTTTGAAGAATCAAAAGAGAGTCGTGACCTATAGAAATGATCCTATGAAGTACGTCGACACAGAAGAAAAAGAAAAAGGGGAAAACAGAAAATAAAAAAATTTGATGAGGTTCAGGGCCTTTTATAGTGAAGCGTGAGTTGAAATGTCGCAATGTCTAAAATGTCGTGATTCCTGCAGGTTGTAACACGACACAACAACCAGCGAAAAAACTTGTACTTAGGGTTCCCGGAGATTCGTCGTCCACTCAGAAAAAAAAAAAGTGGTTCCAATCACATGACTCCATGCAGAATTTTTTTTTGCAATCCGAACTATCCCCAACCAACTTGCAATTGTGGCAGTTACAGAGACAATGAATGGTATGAGTACCGGGTATCACGTGAATTAGTAACCTCATTAACGATCTCGGAAGTCCCTACCCCCGGGGGAACCAATTGACCCGGATCAATTGATTCTATTTAATGTTTCAATTGATGCTGCGAAGAATATTGACTGCCAAAAAAAAAATTTGGTAACAAATCCTTTGAACCGCAAATTCGGAATAAATTATAAATTATAACAAATTATAACAATTGGCCATTATCCACTAAAAATAAACCAATAAAAAAAAGGAGCTCACCAGTATTCAATTAACGTAGACACGTGAGAAAGAAAAAGATTAAAAAAATGTGTATAAGGTGACACGAATTGTGGTTACAGAGTGAAAACGTTCACCTGACGGTGTCTCCCATTAATACCGCAAGCCTGGAATTGGAAAGTAAAGACAGGTGGTTAGTAATAAGAAGAGAAAACAAATTAGTATGAGAAAGATCGGGATGTTGTGTTCCAGTTTGTGTAGATTGCACACCCATACTGCAATACATAATATTAGTTTTGTGTGCATAATTGTACCGTCAGGTTATACAATACAGTAAATTTTTCAATCCACCCTTTTTTTAAATTTTTCGCGGTGGTAGGTGGTGGTGCGGCATGGTGGACGCAAAATACCACCACGGCCGACTACAATACATCAGCTTTTTTTTTTTTTCCTTTCTCCCCCCTGTAACCATTGGGATTCCCAAATTTAATATATAAATCACCACATTTTCCACCAACCCTTTTTTTTTTCTTCAATTGGATTTTCTTTTTCTCTTTTCTTTCTTGCTCTACATCACGTTTCATAACTGATTCCACAACACTACAAACAACAATGTCTTTTGCCACTAAAATTCACGCCAGATCTGTCTACGACTCCAGAGGTAACCCAACCGTCGAAGTCGACTTCACCACCGAAAAAGGTTTATTCAGATCAATTGTTCCATCTGGTGCTTCCACTGGTATCCACGAAGCTTTGGAATTGAGAGATGGTGACAAATCCAAATGGTTAGGTAAAGGTGTCTTGAAAGCCGTTGCCAATGTTAACGATATCATTGCTCCAGCTTTGGTTGAAGCCAAGATTGACGTTGCTGACCAAGCCAAGATTGATGAATTCTTGAACAACTTGGATGGTACCCCAAACAAATCCAAATTGGGTGCTAACGCTATTTTGGGTGTCTCCTTGGCTGCTGCCAATGCTGCTGCTGCTGCCCAAGGTATCCCATTGTACCAACACATTGCCAACATTGCCAAGGCCAAGAAGGGTAAATTCGTCTTGCCAGTTCCATTCCAAAACGTCCTTAATGGTGGTTCCCACGCTGGTGGTGCTTTGGCTTTCCAAGAATTCATGATTGTTCCAAGTGGTGTTGACACCTTCTCTGAAGCCATGAGAATTGGTTCCGAAGTTTACCACAACTTGAAATCTTTGGCCAAGAAACAATACGGTCAATCCGCCGGTAACGTCGGTGACGAAGGTGGTGTTGCCCCAGATATCAAAACTCCAAAGGAAGCCTTGGACTTGATTGTCACTGCTATTGAACAAGCCGGTCACAAAGGTAAGGTCAACATTGCCATGGATGTTGCTTCTTCTGAATTCTACAAAGATGGTAAATACGATTTGGACTTCAAAAACCCAGAATCTGACCCAAGCAAATGGTTGACTGGTCCACAATTGGCTGACTTGTACGAACAATTGATTGCTGAATACCCAATTGTTTCTATTGAAGATCCATTTGCTGAAGATGACTGGGATGCTTGGGTTCACTTCTACTCTAAAGTCGGTGACAAGATCCAAATTGTCGGTGATGATTTGACCGTTACTAACCCAATCAGAATCAAGACCGCCATTGAAAAGAAGGCTGCCAATGCTTTGTTGTTGAAAGTTAACCAAATTGGTTCTTTGACTGAATCCATCCAAGCTGCTAACGATTCTTACGCTGCCGGTTGGGGTGTCATGGTTTCCCACAGATCTGGTGAAACCGAAGATACTTTCATTGCTGACTTGTCTGTCGGTTTGAGAGCTGGTCAAATCAAGACTGGTGCTCCAGCTAGATCCGAAAGATTGGCTAAATTGAACCAAATCTTGAGAATTGAAGAATCTTTGGGTGCTGATGCTGTCTACGCTGGTAAAGACTTCCACACTGCTCACCAATTGTAAGTGTGAAATATGAAAGAAGATTAAATAATACTAGTTGTTATTCCTCTTTTTTTATAACCTAATAGGGTTCATATAGTAACTTGATTTTAAATGTAATGTGATTTTTTTTTTGACCAATTGAGTATTGATCAGAGATTCTCTTTGTACTGTGAATGGTGTATAATTATCTATTTATTTACATATACTCCTTGGATATTTCATCAAGACATTCAAATAATCTTTGAGTAGCATAATAGGTTTCCGTGAAGGTGTTATACAATGGCAATGGAGCCAATCTAATAACATCTGGTCTTCTTTCATCACAAATAATAGCATGATCATGCAAATACCCATTGACCCTTTCCATTACATTCTTAGCACGATCATCGAAATGCGGTTGGAATAGGATTGACAATTGACACCCTCTTTGTTCTTGAATTAAGGGAGTTAATATCTTGAACCCAAATCTATTCGCATCAGTACTTTCTTGAGGAATATAATACTTCGAAGACGTTAAAAGATCTTGTAAGAATTGAGTCAAAGCAATACTCTTCTCTCTGAGTTTATCCACACCACCAACTTTAGCAAAAACTTCTAATGATGATTTAACAGCAACGACATCAAGCACAGAAGGATTTGATTGTCGATATGAAAGAGCAGAATTTATAGGATCAAATTCTTCCATCATCTTGAATCTTTCTTCGGCATTATTGCCCCACCATCCAGCAAGTCTTGGTTTGAAACTGTTTTTAGAATTATCCTTGGTGTAATCCTCATGAACAAAAATTCCGGCAATTGCACCAGGACCAGAATTCAAATACTTGTAAGAACACCAAGCAGCAAAGTCAACCCCCCAATCATGTAATTTCAAAGGAACATTGCCCACAGCATGGGCCAAATCCCAACCAACTCTGATTTGATCCGTTTTTGATTTGATATATTGGGTGATTCTTTCAATTTCGAAAAACTGTCCAGTGTAATATTGTATCCCAGGAAAACAAACCAATGCCAATTCATCGATATTGTCATCAATGCTCTTCAATATATTTTCCGTTTTGATATAAGTATCACCCGATTCCGGTTCTAATTGAATAAGGTGTGACTCATCATAGCCGAACAATTTAACAATATTTAAAAACGCATAATAATCCGAAGGGAATGCCCTTTTTTCAAACAAGATCTTGGTTCGCTTACCCAGAGGTTTATAAAAATGTACCAACAATGCATTTAAATTCGCCGTTAATGATCCCATTACAGCAACTTCATTTTCTTTACCACCAACAATCGGAGCCACCAAGGGCAATAAGGGTAAGTCGATATCTACCCAAGGTGTTAATGATTTGTCGGGATGGTTGAAATGAGACTCAACCCCACGTTCACACCATGCGTTTAATTCAGCATTAATTGCCGTTTTGGTGGATTTAGGCATTAATCCTAAAGAGTTCCCACACAAGTAGATTGATTCGGTGGTTGGGTCATATTTATCATTTTTGATGCCTAATGATTGGAAAGTGGGGATGGCAAATTCGTCCTTATAGGTTGGGAACTTTGAATCTAATCCTTTGGCTTCCTCTAATGACATGGCGGAAGGACGTGGATAATGATTAGTATTATGAGATCTATCGGGGAAGAAATCTATGTGTGAAAAATCTCATGTAATGCAAAAGTGAACAAAAAAAAAAGGCGGTTCTCCGAAAATGGAAAACTTCCGATTCACTCTACTACTATCTGCCAAATATGATCCATTCTGTTTTGATATGTATGTAACCAACCTGAATCCCACTTTACATTTATATATTGCGTTGCTTAATACTAACATGAAATAGTCAATAACGATGGTCTTCCTAGATTAATGAAGTTCTACACCAAGGTAGATATCCCAACCCAAAAATTACTCTTACAACAAGTTCACCAATTGATATCCGTCCGATCAGCACAAGAATGTTCATTTGTCACACCACCTTCCCTTTTGGAAGACATGGATGATATCAAAGTGATTTATCGTCATTATGCCACGTTATATTTTGTATTTATTGTTGATGATCAAGAATCAGAATTGGGGATATTGGATTTGATCCAAGTATTTGTTGAATGTTTGGATAAATGTTTTGCCAATGTCTGTGAACTAGATTTGGTGTTTGGCTGGCAAGTATTGCAGACTGTTTTAGAGGAAATCGTCCAAGGTGGTATGGTTATCGATACCAATATCAATAGAATTGTGGCTGCTGTTGATGAAGCGAATAGCCAAAAAAATGGAAACACGAATGGGAACACCCTAAGTGCTTCGATACTACTGTCGTTATCTAGAGATAGAGGATTCTGGAGCAGGTGAATAACGTTTATAGTTTTAATGACTATGTACAAGAAATATGAATAAATAAAATAAGAATGAAGATCATTATGATCTAAATTTTTTTTTTAAAAGAACTTCCACCATGACGAGTTATTCTTTTTCCCTTGGGATAACAACTTTTCAGCTTCTTCAGTTTCGATATTAGCCTGAGCGATTTCTTGCTTTTGTTGATCTTCGAGTTTTTCTTTATGGAATAATTCAGCATCAATCAATTGCATACTTAAATTTCTTTGTTCTTTTTCAAATGGAGATCCAATGGGGCCTGCTTTCCAAATTGGGTCACTTGAAGCAGATGTCTTTTTAACGATTTCTATTAATCGTTCTTGCTCTGCTTTACGCAATTCCTTATTGGTTTCATATTGTTCTCTAACTTCTGGTGAAAAACTGGCAATTAATTGCTCATCGGTAGGTCTAATGGTGTTGTATAATAAAAAACCGGTACCGATAATACAACCCCCAGCAAAATAAACTCTGGCCCATCTGTACCACAATGGTTTTACTGCTGACATGTCTTAGCTTTAGTGATCTATTCTGGAAACGTGAATCAGGTGGCGTAGGGCTAAGTTTGATGACGGAGATCGCGCTAGTATTCTCACCACCACCAACATCCCACGCTTTCCATACAGCAAACAAAACAAAAAAAAAAACGGGAGAGTGTTCTTCTGTGCAGGATTTTGGCAGAGGAAGTAATGGGAGCGGAATTCTATACAAATTGGTAAAATGGTATCATCATCATCACCAGGTGGTTCTCCTTACAGAGAAGAGAAAAAATCGTTTGATATCATACACAGCTGCAAGAATTGCCTGAGATATGTTAGCTGATGTTATCAAATTTCAAAGGTGAATTTGCATCGACACAGCCATGTATTAATTACAACTGCAAGCTAGGACGATATTGTAAGTTTTGGTCGCCCTGATCTGCGCCGAAATTCGACCTGAAAAAAAGAAAGCATCTCCTTTTATGCGAGCCAACAAACAGCCCACAGCCCACAGCCCTACAAATCAAAAGAGCAAAAACGCCAGAAAGGAAGGAAAGCAAAAAAAAAAATAGATTGAGCGGAACGAGGTATACGACCATACAAATAAAACATCAAATATTAAAATACAATTTGGATCTTTTTCACGATTGTGTCGTGTTTTTTTTTTTTTATTTTTATCTTTTCTTTTCTTTTCAAGTAATCACCTTAAGCAAAACATATCAACTAACTTGCATCATCAACCTGCCTTCTCCTCCCTCCCCCCTATTCGTAATTACGATTGAAATTGGTGAAACTGAGAGGAAAAAAATTTTCATAGCCACCCTACGGTTACATTTATTTCTTTATTTATATAATTTTTTGGGTGGGTTTCTTTTTTCATTTTTAAGTTCTTCAGAAAGGATATCCCACATTTATAAACCCACTCGTTCCTTTCGTTTAGAATTTATAAAATAAAGGGGATCAATATCAAATCAATCACACTGGTTCCTTTTTTGCCATTGGAAAGAATACCATTCAAGATAACTTCCCCCCAGCTTAATTAATTATTTTTTTTTTTTTCAACAAAAAAAGTCCCCCCCTTCTATCTTACCATTTGTATCTATCTGCCAATAATGACCGTCAAGAAAGAGGTTACTAATTCAACATTCGATTCCCTTGATGTCTCATTTGAAGATAATAATAACGCGTCCATTCCAGAAGTTGAAACCGTCCTTCCCAAGAAACAGCCCAAATCATCTACCGGTAAAAGAAAATACCACCAGAAATCTCGAAATGGTTGTGCAACATGTAAGAAAAGACGTGTCAAATGTGATGAACAAAAGCCAGTATGTGGCAATTGTACCAAATTGAAACTCGATTGTGGGTACCTTCACGAAACTTCGGACCACGACCACGAGATTCAAACGAAATCAGAACCTGTGGAAGATCAACCACCGTTAAAGAAGAAAAAGAGAAAATCATCCCTGAATCTTGAATTACCAATTAGTGGATCAACTACACAGCAAGCCACACCATCCATGACACCAAGTCCGGAAAGTTCACATAAATTGAACATGCCATCAATTCCCCCTCAAATGAACCCCTTGAATGCATTGTCATCCGGACTTTTAAGTGCAGGGAATTTGAACAATTTAAACATTGCTCATTTGGTCAATAATCTTTCAGGTTTGGGTGATTTAAGTAATCTTTCAAGTCTTGGTAATTTGGCAAGTCTATCTAACTTGGCCACTTTGGCACAATTGCCCATAGATTTGAGTAATTTAGGTGCATTATTTGATCCACAACTTACTAATAACCTCGCTACAAATATCATGGGAGCAAATGGATCACCTGCGTCTGCTGGAATACCAACTAGTGTTAATACTACTACAACACGTGATGCATTTGGATCAAGGAGGTCGCTATCAATACCAGAGATTCAACGTACACAACAACCATCATCATCGACCCAAGCTCAAGCCCAAGCCCAAGCACAAGCACAAGCCCAAATCCAACAACAACAACAACAACAACAACGACAACAAGTGCGGTCTACATCTGTTCAAATCGATGCTAATCCACTTCAGCAGCAGCAAACTCATCCACTTCAACCCACTTTGGCGAGCCAACAAGAGATGGCAGGAATGAGTTATCCTGGATGTGCAACTAATACCACCACATCTAATCCATTTGCTTCTACTGTAACTGCTGCTGCAGTTCCATCTTCAACCGACAATTCTGCTGACGCACCTGACAAATCAATACCCAATATCTCACCAAATACATCACAACCATCAAACCCCATGGATAACCCACTTTCTCATGGTATGCAATCAAAACTCAATATGCTCGACTTGAAATTGATGTTTCATTATACATCACAAGTTGCCAATACTATCACAGGTGCTGGTATCTCGGAAACCAATATTTGGAATCATGATATCCCATTATTAGCATTTGAACATCCTTTTTTAATGCACTCTATATTGGCATTTAGTGCTACCCATTTATCAAGAACCGAGAAAGGGTTAGATCAATGTGTAACTTGTCATCGTGGTGATGCATTACGATTATTACGAGAGGCAGTATTGAACATTAATGCAGATAATACTGATGCGCTAGTTGCCAGTGCATTGATTTTGATTATGGATTCATTAGCAAACGCATCGTTCCCTTCATCAACTTCACCAAAATCATTACCGGCATCAGCCTGGATCTTCCATGTGAAAGGTGCAGCCACTATTTTGACTGCAGTGTGGCCATTAACAGAAGCATCGAGATTTTATAAATTCATCTCAGTGGATTTAGGAGATTTGGGTGATATCATTAATCAAGGTATTGGAGCAAGTAAGAGTTTAGATGGAGGTAGTGCTTCATATTATACTGATTTAGAATGTCATGATGCCGATATTGCTGATTTGTATCCTGTTAAGATTGATTCACCATATTTGATCACACTAGCCTATTTGAATAAACTACACAAAGAACGATATAAGTCAGACTTCATCTTGAGAATCTTTGCCTTTCCAGCACTTTTAGATAAACAATTCATGGCATTATTAATGTCAGGAGATGTGAAGGCGATGAGAATCATGAGAAGTTATTATAAATTATTACGTTCATTCACCACTGAAATGAAAGATAAAGTATGGTTCTTGGAAGGTGTATCACAAGTATTGCCAGTTAATGTGGAAGAATATGCCGGTGGAGCTGGTGGTATGCACATGATGATGGATTTCCTCGGTGGAGGTCCGGCAATTATTGATGATAATGAAATTGATAAAGAGATGACAAAATTCGATCCTAATGGATCGTTGACAAATAAACTAATTGATACCAATAATCTACCCAGTGATATTACTAGTAATTTGGATATAATGCAAGGAGATAATACTGGGTTTATGAATTTAAAATAGGATATTAGTAATACTGCAAATTAATACAAATATATATATATAGTTAGTGAATTTAATAATTAATGTAAATATATACCACGTGACATGTAACTATGTGGCAGAATCGACGAGGTGGCTTGGGGTTTGAGGCACATGCATAAAGAATGTTGTAGATACACGATGCATACATATGACACATTCATGAAAAATATTCTTGGGCCGTATACAATAACTATTTAGTAGAAGAAAGGAACGAAATTTTCATAAAAAAAAAAATGAGTGGAATTTCTATTGATCTCTTCTTGGATTTGCTCTATCCTACTATGTCCTCGAGTAAAACATTCATTCAGGAACGACAAATCATGTGATACCTTGATTTGAGTTGTCTTACTTGATCTTGATCTGTCTAGATCAAATCAAATCAAAAAAAAGGAACCACAATACAGGAGGTAGTGCATGGATGTAACATTTTTCGTTTTTTTCTTCAAACTTCTCACTTGAGCAGAAAAAAAAAAAAAAAAAAATTTGTTCATAAAAACACAACACACGATAAACTCAAAGATACTTAAGTTTCTAAATTTCCCACACCCACTATTCATCCCATATACCATTTTTGCAAAAAAAAAAAAAGTAAATTACTTAGACCACCTTCATTAATATTTCCATATTCTTCCTCGCCAGTTTTCTTTTGTACTTGTGGAATTTGTTTATTTGGTGTTAATTTTTTAGACTTTATCATTTTTAATCATTATCATTTTTTCTTTTTATTCATTGTTAGTACTTCATATTATTGGCTTTTTCCCATAATTACATATCTACAAAACAAAAGTAAACCATGCAAACTATAAAATGTGTTGTTGTCGGCGATGGTGCCGTTGGTAAAACCTGTTTATTGATCTCATATACCACCAGTAAATTTCCAGCTGATTACGTCCCCACTGTGTTTGATAATTATGCAGTTACTGTTATGATAGGTGATGAACCATTCACTTTAGGATTATTTGATACTGCAGGACAAGAAGATTACGATAGATTAAGACCATTATCATACCCATCCACCGATGTTTTCCTTGTTTGTTTTTCCGTTATCTCCCCTGCTTCATTTGAAAATGTTAAAGAAAAATGGTTTCCTGAAGTTCATCATCATTGCCCCGGCGTACCAATAATCATTGTTGGTACTCAAACAGATTTAAGAAATGATGATGTTATTTTACAAAGATTACATAGACAAAAGTTGTCCCCAATCACTCAAGATCAAGGGGAGAAGTTGGCCAAGGAATTGAGAGCCGTTAAATATGTTGAATGTTCTGCATTGACTCAAAGAGGATTGAAAACTGTGTTTGATGAAGCTATCGTTGCAGCATTAGAACCTCCTGTCATCAAGAAGTCAAAGAAATGTACTATCTTGTAGTTGTGATGTGTGGCAGAGTAAAAAAAAAAAAAGAAATATGGAAATAGGGCATTAATCAGATATTGAATATCTTTAGTTTGTTGATTATCATTATTATCATTATTATCATTAGTTTTTTCTTTTCTTTTCTTATTCTTATTCTTTACTCTTTATTTATATGTTACCTTGTTATTAGATTGATTTTTTTATTATAATTATTACTATTTATATAGTGTTTGGTGTTACACAGGTTCCTTTTACATTACTTTATTTAATGAACGAGTCTTCCCTCAAATACTGCCACACCCCGACTGGCATCAATTGTGGTGGCACCGTTGACGTATTATTTGCGCCCTAAAAGATTTCTTCCATACAAAAAAAAATTCGCATTAAAAAAAATTTGGTAGTGGAAGAAATAAAACGCGCGTGAGAGCCTTAACTTTTTCTTTTCCTTGTTTGGGTTTTGTTTTTTTTGACTGTTTGGAGTTTCTTCTTCTTACTGATCTCCGTTATTTAACCACAACCACAACTATCACACCTTCCAAGCTTCCTTATATGATCCACAAGGTTGATCTTTCCAATAAATATACTCACACACAACATAAGTATCCCATCCTCCCCATGATTGCCAACCCCGAAAGAGAAAGAAAAAGTTCAGTACTACAAGAAACATCGTCGAATATAATGAATCAACAATCACCAGAGAAGCCAGTGGTGCTAGAACCAGGCTCAAGAAAAAGAGTAGCAGTGAGTCCCATGTCTGCTGTAAACCAACCCGTGCGTCGCAAACTAGATCTGGGTCACCTGCAAGTGGAATACAACGAAAATGATGATCTTTTTGTTGAAGTTGAACTAAATTACAGAAACTGGTTATTAGAAAACCAATTGAGACATGCTAAAGAACTACAAGAATTTTTGATACTAGAACGGGAGTATTCAATGTTACAAGAACGAGATCATTCTAGTCTAGAATAGCTATCGTATATATATATATATATATTACTATGCATTACTTTTAATAATAATTAATCTATTTTGAACTTCTAGTGGTTTTAAAATACTGTGCCAATTTCGAATCATCAGCGTCGAAATACTTGCCATCTCTTGAATTTATCCAATCGTTATGTCTTTGTTTCATCTTGATTTTTTCATCATCTCTTGTGCCTCGTCGATCCAAGTCTTGATTAAGCCAATACAATGCCAAGGGATGTAATGATTCTGCCTTTCCAACAACTATACCTTTTTCACCAATTTCAACTTTACCATTATCA